>JANHFK010002500.1:123012-135217 GCA_036250565.1 Sibynophis collaris | reverse complement strand
AGGATACTGCAAAATCCCCATTCCCACCCCACTCCAGGGGAAGGATACTGCAAAATCCCCATTCCCACCCCACTCTGTGGCCAGCCAGAGGTGGCATTTGCCAGTTCTCCAAACTGCTCAAAATTTCCACTATCGGCTCTCCAGAACCTATCAGAACCTGCTGGATTTCACTCCTGATCCTGCCTGATATTTCTCTGTTTCCTGCACTACTGTAACTAACAACTAACCTCCTTCTTTTACCAACTAAAAACCAAAAGTCTTATATTTAATAACTCCAAAAGTTGGTTTTCTTTTAAACGAGGGGGAGAGATTTTTTTCTGGTGATGAAACCTCCCAAATACCCAACAGATCACAAAAAGGTCTTCTGGTCATCAGAAAGGAAAAGTTTGAACATTTGAACCCAGTTTTTTTCCCCCCTCAAACTTTTCAGGGATTTTTTTGATAACTGGGTTAAGAGAGGAATTGGAGTTTTTATGTCCAAAAGACTTGCAGCCCCATTCCTTCCCTTATTCTGTAGTTTAAATATGAAACTCTGAAAATGTAGCCCTCTTGACACTGGGTTTCATAGTTGACATCTTGCACTGCTTTGTGAACCAAAGAGAAAGTGCAGGGCAGCACACGGCCTGTGAGTTTATCCTAGTGGTGGTATTCAAATTTTATTACTACCAGTTCTGTGGGCGTGGCTTGGTAGGAGTGGCATGGCTTGGTGGGAGTGATAGGAGAAGGATACTATAAAATCTCCATTCCCACCCCATTCAGGGGAAGGTTACTGCAAAATCTCCATTTCCTCCCGATCAGCTGGGACTTGGGAGGCAGAAAATAGATGGGGACGGGTCCAGTCAGAGGTGGTATTTACTGGTTCTCCGAACTGCTCAAAATTTCCGCTACCAGTTTTCCAGAACTGGTCAGAACCTGCTGAATACCACCTCTGGTTTATCCACTCCTGTTTTTAGAAGTCTTGGAGTCAGGTCATACAAAGTTCATGAGAAAGCAAAGAACTATACTGCTAAATGCACATTCTAGATTTTTTTATTTGAGAATGTTTTGTTTTAATTGTTAAAGTGCTCGTACTGTACTGATTTGGTGTGTGTCTGTGTCTCTGTGTGTGTGTGTGTGAGAGAGAGAGAGAGACAGAGAGAGAGAGAATGAGAATTGTTATCAGAAAATGGAACCAAACATTTTTAATAATGGGGAGGATTCAGTATGAAATCTGAAATGGTACCATCTATACTCTTAGTTCAGTGTTTGTCAGACTTATCAATTTTAAGATGTGTAGATTTCAACTCTCAGAATTCCCCAGGCGGCATGCCACCTGGGGAATTCTGGGAGTTGAAGTCCACACATCTTCAAGCTGTCAAGATTGAGAATCACTGCTCTAAACATACTTCATGTGTATAATCTTTATATCTTTCACGTGCATCAATGTTACATAATTGCCCTTATTTAAAACAAGTAACAGTTGAAATGATCAGCATTTTAAGCTTTGCTTTTTAGCTCAGCTTCCAAAACAAACTATATATAGTTGTAAACTGCCTTTGCCAAATAATCTGAAATTATAAATTATCATAAAAACATTATTTTAGTATTTTATTTTAGTTTCAATAAAATACATCTTATATTATCCAAATACATTTCTGTTACCTGTCCTTGTCTGGGTGCATGCAAGTATACACCAATATAAAGCCCCAATGAATCAGAATATGCCAGTTGTAATCTGTGTCCACTTCCACCAATAAGTCTCAAATCTTTATTTACAGGAACAAATTCCAACATATCAGCCACCATCAGGCACATTTGATTCTGTTAAGATAAGATGCTAGATGAGTAAAACATAAAAAGCAAACATCCTTAAATACAATTATAAACACAGCACTGTGAGACACCAGAGTGACAATTTATTCTGTTTAATTTTCCACAGCTCATCACAGATTTGATAGTAGTTTACTACAGTGTATTTTCAGATTTTACATATCTGCTTCTGTTTTTAAGAAAAAGTTCTAAGCGAAAAACTGCTGTAATTCACGTTTATCTTTAAAAATGTCATTTGCTGACATAACAGGTTTAGGGGTATTTTTGTGAAGTTAGTATTATTGCTACCGAGAACACTCAATTGGTAGAAAGAATGGAGGGAAGAGACATTTTGGGCCAATAATTTGTTTGCTTTATTATAATTATTACTAGGGTGGCCAGTAGTACTACTAGGATGGCTGCTGCTGCTGCTACTACTACTACTACTTTCTCTTCTTCTCCTTCCTCCTTTTCTTCTTTCTTCCCCTTCCACCTCCTCCTCTCTTTCTCCTCCTCCTTCAACTTCATCTTCATCATTTTCATCCCGGTATTATCTACCCAACTATTCTAAGAGATCCCTCAAATTTTTCATCAGATTTTTCAGGACATAGAGGATTGGAGGTGCAATGAGACAAGAGTAATATTTTTTCCTGATTGGCCTACAGGTTCTGCTAGATAATGAAAATGTACCATGATTCTGAACTCGATTCACATTCGCAATGCTTACACCAAAGCCTCTCACAATGCAGTAAAAGGAAGAGGTAGAGAAGAATATGACTGCACTCTAGATCAAATAATTTCAGTGTAGAACCCTTGAATCCGTAACAGGAAGAGCGTTAGTCCCTGAAAGCCAAAAGCTCATTCCTAAAGCCTGACTGAACCATAAAGCTCATTGTGCTTTATGGTTTGTCCAAACTCGTGAAACTGAGGTGAGCAAGTGTGTCCATTGGGGGTGTAGATCAAAGAATCAAGATGACACAAAGTAATTTGATTATTACCAATTGGTTAATATTTTAAGAATTAATTAACAAACAAAAAATAACACATTACTCACTTTATAAGACCACATCCGAAGTTTATGATCTTGGTAGAGTGCAAAGAGAAGTGCATCATGTTCACGACAGTGGACAGATAAGCTAACAGGAAGATCTGAAGGATTTTGATCCCCTCTGTAAAAACAGTAACAATAACAGTAATAAACACAGAAGTGAGCACTAAGGAGAAATCAATGATTCTGCATGATAGTTTTTTCCATATGTAACATTACAACTGCTCTATCATAGTAATGACCAACTGGAACACTATTGAACTTCATTAGTGAAGCATAAATGACATCTTTATTGAGATATCAATAATTACTAACAATTAATTATGATGATGATTATTAACAACTTAATTATTATTATTGACATCTTGAGTATTGACCAAACAGGGCATTTTAAGTTGAACTTAGCTGAAGAAGCACTGTTTATAAGTAAAGCACCTGTCTTTTCTTGGCAGCAGTTCTTCTTTCAGAAGAAAGAATTTTATAATTGGTCATGCCTAAAACTTCATATTAATCATGAAGGGCAGTACTACTACAGTGCCATACATAAAACTTCAAAATAATCATAAAGTGCAATACTATAGTGAACAATCTGCAAGAAGTTTAAACTCCAAAATAATCAAGCAGGAACTGATTACAATTTCATGCTGCATTTTTCAATACAGCCTATTATTATTCTCACAACTCCGCTTACACAACTCTGTATAAGTTAGGCAAAGGTAGCCATCTCCACTCTTTTGAAAGCATGTTTTCAGCACCACAAGGAATCCATTGCTATTGGGAACAGAGTGAATTACAAAAAGTGAGAGGTATCCTTTTTCTGTACAATTGGGTGCCTTTAGTATATCTCTTTCCGCTTTGTTTTTTTCAACTTTTCTTCCGTTATCTGCTACTCTTTCCCTCTCCAGACCCAGATTCTCGATTTCCCTTCCACGTTTCATTCATTCCGATGCCAATTCCAATTACTCTATTTGTTGCTGTGTAAGCTTTAAGAGTTCTAATTAAACTCTAATTATAAGCCTTAACTGCTTATCATCATAATACTAGCCTGATGGCAGTTGGCATCCAACCTGTAAGCAGACGCTGCATGACTGAACTCTGTTTCAACTCCACAAATGAAGTTGAAGGCATCTCTAAAAAAATAAGAAAACAATTTTTAGCAATTTGTTTAAATCTGACAATATAAGAAAAATGCAATTAAATCAGATAGTCTTTAATGAATTCTATAGAAAGGCATTTAAAACAAATGTATTACTTAGTTGATTATTAATTGTGGATAATTAGAACTTATATAAGATTCTGTTGGTGGTCTAAGCAAAGACAAGGTCATTCTTTATTTCCTAAAATAATTAATCAGAAGGGTTTTTTTAAAAATTTAAATCAGTTTTAAATCACTTTTCATTTAAGATCAACATTAATTGCAATGTTTTACTTTGATCCTGTTTTGCCCTCAAAATGGGACATTTTACTAAGTTTTGTACCTGAAATGGTGTAAATCTAAAAGAATATAAGGGGAAAGTCAGAAGAGAATGAAAGTGACATTTAGGAAATTATACCTGCGAAGTGGCACCTGTATTAGTTCCAAACTGAATGCTTCTACTTCTCTTAGCTGAACCGCTTTGCTACATCACTTTTTAAAATCTGCTGAACTAGAACACATTTCTGTCTTCTATATATTAAAATATGTTTAAAATTACTGTAAGGTTCACTACAAAATTAAATTTCTGAGAGAAATGTGCAGATAGTCTGCAATGTATGACAATTGAACCCAAAATTTCTGTTGCTAGCAAGGTAGTTTTGACCCATTTAATGACCTTTCTTGCCACCCCTTGTTAAGTGAATCACTGCAGCTGTTATGGTAGTAACATGGTTAAATGAATCTGATTCCCTATTGGCTTTGCTTGTCAGAAGAACCCCAGGACACTGCAACCATCAAAAATTCACACCAGTTGCCAAGTATCCAAATGTTGATCTTATGACAGGGATGCTACAATGGTCATGTGAAAAACAGTCATAAGTCACTTTTTTCAGT
Source organism: Sibynophis collaris (assembly GCA_036250565.1). Taxonomy (NCBI): domain Eukaryota; kingdom Metazoa; phylum Chordata; class Lepidosauria; order Squamata; family Sibynophiidae; genus Sibynophis; species Sibynophis collaris. Next base: position 130,352 of record JANHFK010002500.1, on the reverse strand, counting down.
GTGCTGTTGTAACTTTGAACAGCCACAAAACAAACAGTTGTAAGTTGAGGACTACCTGTAACTTGAGTTCTATATAGGTAGTCCTCAACTTACAATTACAATTGAGTTCAACATTTCCATTGCTAAGCAAGATAGTTGTTAAGTGAGTTTTGCACCATTTTACGACCTTTCTTGCCCCGTGAATCACTGCAGTTGTTAAGTTAGTAAATGAGTTATTAAGTGAATGTGGCTTCCCTATTGATTTTGTTCATCAGAAGATTGTAAAAAGTGATCACCTGACCCCATGACACTGCAACTGTCATAAATAGGTGTCAGTTGCCAAGTGTCATATGACCCAAGGATTACCTGTATCATATTTATGATAGTGAGCAGGACAGCAATTTAACTGCTGCAGGGAGCACAGCCAGCTACAACATTCCAACAGATGCCCTTTCCCCTGTATTCTTTGAATCACCTGTCTTTTTATAATTGCATACACTTACCATGAGCATCATAAGGTGGTAGGTTAAGGACAAAAATCCCACCAGAAGCAGATGGCAGAGCAAAGAGGGACCCTCCATCACTAGTAAGCCAAGCTGCTGAAGCAGTGGAACTAGGTGACAACCCAGGAACTGTGGGGATTACACAGTAGTTCAAAGGATCTCTAAAATGAAGTTTTCCAATATCTGTGAAAACCGACTGCATTTGACTTTCTGTTATCAGCTCCTAAAAGAAAAGACCAGGGATAAAATTAGCAACAAGAAAGTATAAAATTGAAGAAGAAAAATAGTAAAATGACTTTTCTATTAATATTCCTATTGTAGAAAGTATTTTAAAAATTGAAAATCTGAAACTAGATTAGAAAAGCCTTTTCTCATAGTATCTATCCCATGTTAAGAGCTTATTCAGCAACATTTTGACCAATAGTGGGTTCCTACCTATTCTGTCCAGTTCTTAGAACCATCATCACCGATGCTCTGCACACGTACAGAAGCGCTGCGTGCTCCCGTTGTGAACTGGTAATGAAGGTACATAGAACCCACCCAATTTTGACCATTCTTGTTCTACTCCTCTTAGTATTTCACCTTTAGGCTGAGATCTGCTGAGATCACTTACGTTATTTTCTCTTTATAAAAGTTTTTATATTTTGAGGGTATTATAGAATATAAATATAAATTATAAAACAAACAAACCTGTGATTTGATTTCTTTCACTGGAATAATTTTGTCTCTAACTTAATAATCTTGGAAGTTTTTAAAATAAAAATATTAAAATAAATTACTTACATGTCTATACATTCGAGCTGGATGAGGTAACATCAATCTATGTACTGTCTGATTGGTTGAAACCAATATAACAACATGATTTTGCGTCTCAAAGATATGTACCCCTTGTGGCAAGAGATTACAGTTCTGAAATCTGAGCTGAACTGCATTGTTCAAAAGGTTTATATCAAGTGACTCCTCTACCAGTTCTAATGTCCCGCCTGAGGTTGCCCTGCAAAAAGAAACAAAATGCATATAGCAAGTTTACACTAATAGTAAACAACCAATGCCAATATTTTCTGTTTGGGGGACACACATCCACTGTGCCTGGCATCCCTGATCCAATATGATCAACTCATGACCCCAAGACCCCTTGACATGCTTGGCAGTGCCTGGTCCTGATTGACTGTTATGTTTCTGAGTTGGTTGAGTGATTCTTCCTTTTCCTACTTCTCAGCTAGCATCCCTTTACAAATAAACAGATCCATGTGATAGGGAAAACTACCAACTCTTTTGGCTATTTACTTTTACTTAAGTAAGGTAATTAAATTAATTGCCCACTGCTAGCCCTTCTCCTGGTGATTTGTATGTTGTCCACAGGCCAGGAAGCAACTATCAACCAAAGTTGTCCAAATTGAATAGCATACAATTAAACATATCTTTCAGTTTAATTTCTACTTTTTACTTTATATTCCTGCCTGAATCCAGTTAATTCCAATGCACGAAATACTTTCTAATTGAAGTCCTGAATAAGTCTACTAGATTGTTCTTTCTTATTTCAGTACATTGTTTAAGCAAAACCAACTACTTATTTACTTTTATAACTTTCAGTTATTTTTCTTTTCCAATTTTTTAAATTTTTCTTCTCAATACATGTTTATTTATAACTGGATTTGTTGGCTGATGTGAATTTACTGGCACTGTTAAGGGAAAGTATTACCTATGTACTCAGATTGCCTGGAAACATTTAATGTGTTTATCCAGCATTGCCTAAGGGAAAATAATGGAAGCAGATTGAATTATTCTCCACTTCAAATTGCTATTGCTTCTTTTCCATTTCACAAATCAGAGAAAGTAGAATGGTGATAGCTTGTGATAACATTTAAATTCTGTACCTATTAACCAATCTCACAAGAAAGTAAGAGGATATATGAGGAAATCTTTATTCTGTTATAGCTTACTTCATTAAACACATAAAATATGTCTTCATGCTTATAAATTCAGCTCGATGTTGTTTTTCTAAAGTCAAGTCTAATGTATAATGTCCAGATTTTTAAGGAGCATTCACGCTACCAATGTCTTCATGAAAGTTATTTCATTTTATAACCAATTACTCAAAAATTTTCTCCACAAATAAAATGGAGACGATAAATTTCAAATTATTTAACTCTTTTAAACTTCTCCAAACTATACCCTAGGCAGCATAGAAGAGTATATAAATACAGACTAAAAGCCAAAAGGCAGACATATAACAGACATCCCCAATGACTATCAGATTAATTGTATCCATCTAAAACCATGTTGGGAAAGTATTGTTTTAATAGCTTTATAAACTGGAAGGAGGGAAGGGGGCTGCTAACCTGAACTTCCAGAGACAAGGGATTTTGACATACTAATGCAGCAAAAGAGAAGACCTGCTACCTGATTTATGCCTCCTCATTCTAGATATTGTGGGAAGCGTAAACAGGCTTTCTACAATGTTCTTACTGGCATTTTTAAATGCAAATTAAATATCATATGCATAGGAACCAAATATGAGATGTTTTGTTTTATGTCATCATCAGATCCCTAATTTCAATTTCTGTTATGCTGTCCCAGACTCAGGGATCACCAACAGGGATTTGAGATTCATTTAAATGTGAGTGATCGTCTCGTATTTCACAGTCTCATATTTAGAGGAAAACAGGTAAGAACCAAAGGAGGCAGTACCTGCCCCAAACATACCAAGTTTAAATTTGGATTAGTTCCTTGTAATAAGTTTGCTTCAGCAGCCAGGAAGGATTTTATTTTTAAAGCAAGCATCAGCTGTGTCTGGCCAACCCACCTTCCCACTTAAAACAAAGATAAGGACCAAAGGAACCAAGCAACGTCAGTGTCAAAGTGGAAGCTTAGCCCAAAACAGGATGCAGCAGATCTGAATCTTTCTAGCTCAGGGCTGGTGGCGGGAGTAAACCGACGGTTAGTCAAAGGAACGGCTTGCCTCCTGGAGCTGCGGATGCACCACCGCTAGAAGTTTTTATGAAAACATTACACAACCATTTGTCCGGGATGGAATAAGGACTCCTGTCTCGGGCAGGAGGGTTGGACTAGACGACCTCCAAGGTCCCCTTCCAGCCCTACGATTCTATACACTTGTCCGTTCAGGAGGTGAGCTACCTCGGATCACTCACCAATGAATAAAGCGGTTTCTAGTCACCGAGCCCAGCTGCGCGTTCTCTTGGTACCAAAACCCTCCAGCGCTGTCAGGATACCGCACGGCCGACGGGGACGCGCCGCCACCTGCAAAAAACGGACAAGGGAGGCGGATCAGTCCCGGCGCGCCAGCATGGATGCTCTGGGTGCGTGGATGTCACGCGAAGGACCACCCACGCAGCAACCCGACAACCCATCTAGGCCCCGCCGGGGGTGGTGGTTCTCCCCCACACCTGGGAGGCTGAATACGAGTTCGCGGAGGCCGTGGCGGGCGCTCCGCTCCGCCCCACCGAGCTCCAAATAGCCCCGCTCGGCCAGGCCCACCGCCGCCGCCATCTTCTCTTCCCGCGCGCGCTGCCACAAAGGCTCACGGGACGGGGAGGGAGGGCGCGCGGCGGACGGAGGCGCCCTTCGCGGTGCATCGCGGGAGGCGCGGAGCGAAACGTTTCTCCCCGGCCGAGCCAGAAACCGGTCGGCTTGGATGTCCAAGAATGGTTCTGCTAGGTGGTCTTCAACTTTGTCTGACACCCTTAGGTTGCAGATATGAAATCTCTTTGAACGAATGTTGAAATGGAAAGCCCCGTCGCCCCCAATTAAAGGCTGTTCGTTGATAGGTCTTTTGAAATCAGTGGAAACTGTGTTTTGAGTGTGCTTTGTCTTCTTTTTTTTTTATGGAATTGCATCCATTAAATGGAGTTGGATGTTGGTTGTTGTTTTTTTGTTTAGACTTAGACGTTGCCCATGAAGAAGGATTGCAGGAGTTGGGTATGTCACAGAGTATATGCACCAAGATAAATTCCTTGTGTGTCCAATAATAATTGTCTGGCCAATAATTCTATTCTATGTCTAGCAATAGCAAGTTCACTATACAGTCGCATAATAGTAGCACTTAGACTTATATACCGCTTCATAGTGCTTTTTACAGCCCTCTCTAAACGGTTTACAGAGTCTTCATTTTACCCAACTCGGAAGAATGGAAGGCTGAGTCAACCTGGAGCTGGTGAGATTCAATCTGCTGAACTGCAGGTAGCAGTCAGCTGAAGTATCCTGCAGTACTGCACTCTAACCACTGTGCCACCTCAGCTCTTTTAATCAAAAGAAGAATCAAGGGTGACATGATATTAATGTTCCGATATCTAAAGGGTTATTGCCACAAAGAAGAGGAGGTCAATCTATTCTCCAAAGACTAAGGCAGGACAAGAAGCAATGAATCTTGGATGAATTGGCAGTGGTTGCAGTTTACTGATTTTCAAGCAGTTTACTGATTTTCAAGCAGTATTGGATAATCCTAGGCTGCGTCCCTAGAGGCCATTAGCACTTCGATATTTTTGACCTATAGCCAAGAGTTAATTCAGTACTGTAGTGCTTTTTTAAAGAAAAACATTTTCACAAAGTATACTGGTGTGGAATTACATTAAAACAATGTAAGAAAACATCACCACTTGAAACAAGGCTTGTGCCTAATGGGACTACATATTTTACTTCAGACTTAAAGTAGAATAATATTTGCGTAATCCCATGCAACTGGCAAATTTCTGCATCATGTTTCTGGGAGTTTGTTTCAGAAATATTTGAAATGAAGCCTGAAAAGTTATTTACACTTTTTCTAAAGTTCTATATGTTGTCTTAAATTTATATTTCAGCTTTGGGTTTGCAATACCTTCTGTTATATTTCACACAAAGGCACAATGAACATCCTTTCAAAGTCCTCTTACCAGGGGTAAAATCCAGGAGGTTCTGACAGGTTCTGGAGAACTGATAGCGGAAATTTTGAGTAGTTTGGAGAACCGGTAGCGGAAATTTTGAGTAGTTCAGAGAACCCGCAAATACCACCTCTGGCTGGCCCCAGAGTGGGGACGGAATGGGGATTTTGCAGTATCCTTCCCCTGCCTCACCCACCAAGCCACACCCACCAAGCCATAACACGCCCACCAAGCCACACCCACAGAACCAATAGTAAACAAAATTGGATTTCACCACTGCCTCTTACAATTTCAAAAAATTTGAGTAGTTCACAGAACTGGTAGAGAAAATTTTGAGTAGTTTGGAGAACCGGCAAATGCCACCTCTGGCTGGTCCCAGAGTGGGGTGGGAATGGGGATTTTATCCTTTCCTGCCACGCCCACCAAGCCACATCCACAGAACCAGTATTAAAAAAAAAATAGATTTCACCACTAATTTGGAGTACTACTGGGTGGTCTCTATGTTCCATCCCACATATTCCATGAACTTCAGTCATTCCACAAATAACCTACCATTACCAGAAAGATTATTTCATCCACCTGCTTTCTAATATATCACAAGCTACACTGGAATTAACGATGTTGCACAGTGAAGTTTTCCCTTGCAGGACTGTAAAGTGGGCAGGCCCATTGGCAGCTACTGTGGGATGGAGATACAGAGAACTCTGAATGGAGCTGTTTTGGCTGCTAGGAATAGTTCTGTCCCCCTGATGTTGGGGAGAAGCTGAAGGGAGGTTCATCCTGAACAATACTTCTTTTCAGGCAGAAGGGTTGCATGAACAGCTCTTAGGCGGCTGTGACTACACAAAGCACCCTGTCTTCCTGTGCAGAATAGCTGCATTATTGTACCAGTCAGGTGGTTGGCTAAGGCCTGCTTCTGGATACGTAGGCACGAACTAGAACAGGCCCTGTGCTGGCACAGAGATATCACAATGGTTGAAGGGAACAAACTTTGAGCAAACCTGGTTGTATATCACATATTTTGGGAAGAGTAAAGGCAGGGCTTCAATTGTTTCTCACTTACTCTCTGGTCCTGATCACTTTCTCTGACCATGCTTTTCAGAAAGTATTTTTCATTTTAGATCTAATAGATTGAACTATCAAACTGACTCATGGTTTGAATTATTTGTAGCTGTTTTGTACTGATAATCTATATTCAAGAGCTATCTTCCAATTCTTAACCAACTTTGAGAAACAGAGCCTTGGTTCATTTGCAATGTAGAGACTTTCTTTATAATTGGTATCAAACCGCTAAGAGACCTTTATTCTTAATTTGTTTCTTGTCATTTCAGCATTTCTTTCTGTTTTCTACCATAAAAAAATAGACAACTCCCACTTTCTGCCTTCACTGTGATGTCTTCACCTTACTTTGTTACTGGCAGTAATTCTTGTAAGATGCACAGACTAAATGTCAACACTTCTTAATTTTCTCATGTGTTATCAATCAAATCTCTAGTATGGTACCTAGTTACAGTATAGTTTATTCAATTTTCATGCTTGTAATTAAAAATGAGACTAAGATTCTTAAACCTAAAAATAGCTTTACCCCAGACGGTATAAGGTAACTAAAACAGCTGCAGTTTAACCACAAAGAAGTCAGATTAACCCAGGCAATTAAAATTGAGATAGTTTGTATTTTTATTGCTGTTACAATGAAATGTTGATTACAAAAATTCTAAATTTCAACACAGTGAAATACTACCATGGATCGAAATCGTAATGTTTCTAAATCAGATAGTTTCACCTGTCTCTGTGGATCTTCTACTTTAGTAAAAGTGCTGAGGCCAGTTTGCCCCACACTGATATTTTCATGTATCCTCTTTTGGAATAGGTAGAAATGAAGAATGTTCATCTTTAAATCAGGCACCTTTGAAAAGAAATCCAAAGCATGGATGGAGGGTGTCTCTTGTTCTATAATACATCATTGGCCATCCAATATATA
>JANHFK010002500.1:102991-113151 GCA_036250565.1 Sibynophis collaris | reverse complement strand
CGACTTGTACACCGCCCCGAGTCCCAATAGGGAGAGGGGCAGTATAGAAATAAAATTATTATTATTATTATTATTATAAAGAATTGTTTTACATTTTAAAGCACGTCCTTTAATACGGTACTAACAAACTTGGTTGTACCCCTTTCACTGAGCATATGAAAGCACTTTTTGTGCTTTTATTATCTTTGCATCAGTCTTGCGGGGTAAATTAAGTTATAAAAGAGTTGTTTGCCTAAGGCTGCCTAGAGACCACACGGCATTAAAACTAGGTGAGCTGTGTTCAAAGCTAACCTCTGTTGCAAAAATCCAGCCAATTACTATAATAGGCAAGATATGTTTCCCTTCCAGCTGTTGACTCATAAGAAGATAAGGAGTCGGAGTTAATTCTCACATGTGGTTGTAAAGGTAGATCTGTTACAGTAGATATACTGTACTCCACCGGTTTTCTCAAGATGTTAACAGAAGTGTCAAAAAAAGAACTTTGCTTTTCCAAGAAAGACCGATCTTCCCTTCCTAGGATAGACATTTAGCTCTTAGTGCAATACATTTGTCCAGCTATACAACCGCCTCCCTTATATGGGTTAAAGACTTAATCTTGGGCTCAATAGAAGCATGTATTCACAGCACAAGCTCTCTCCACTGAATATCCAGGAATGGCCTGGATTTAACGAGGTTAACTCAGCAAAAATAACAGCGCTCATGCAAATGGTTTGTAGAGTGGGTGTGCGTGGGGAGCCGACACTGGAATTCCAAATAGGCTAGGGTGCTTGCTGCTACAGCTGTGGGAATAAAACTTTGACCTCTGCTGCATTCTAATTTAAAATTTGTGCTGTTCCATCACACTTTTTTGTTCATTTTTTTTGTCGTCTTCTTCTTGGGTGCTAAGTAACTTAGGTGGGAAGGGGGAGATGAGGTGGTATAGGAAAGAGCCTTGAATGCATTTTCTGTACTTCAACTGCAGGAATGTGATTCTTTGGGCTTCCATCCTTTTCTTACTACATTCAGTAAAGCACAATACCCATCATCAACTAAGGCAGTGTTTTCAACCTCAGCCACTTTAAGGTGAGTGGACTTCAACTCCCAGAATTCTCCAGACAGCGTGCTGGCTGGAGAATTCTGGGAGTTGAAATCCATTTTAAATTAAAATAGCTGAGGTTAGGAAACACTGAACTAGGCTTGCTTTTTACTGTTTCCTCCTTTGCAAAGTCAGGATCAGGGGTGAAATTCAGCCAGTTCTATCCGGCTCAGGCGAACCGGTAGCAGTGGCTGCGGGAGGTTCCACCCACCTGCGCGGACATCATGACGTCACTTTTTTGCGACATTTTAAGCCTCTGTGCATGTGCAGAAGGCTATGCGCATGCGCAGACGACGGCGCGTGCACATTTGCAAAGGGAAGGTAAGTGAATTTCACCCCTGGTCAGGATGTAGTAAAAGGCAAAGAGAGATAAATGGATTTGCTAGGAATCCTGGGATGGAAATTACAGGCAAAAGGAAATGACCAATCCAGAAGCCATTTTGTTCTTGTTAAAGAAACCTGTTGCAAACTGGCAGATTGCACACAAATTGCCTTTAAACACATGCACTCTTGCTGACACACCCACATGCACACAAACAAACCAGAAGCACGTATTGTAGAGGAAGGCCGTGTTAATCTATGATGACCAAAAATCAGGAATCTGGTAGCACCTTTTCACATTGAAATATTTTATTAAAAAGTGAACTGCAGTCGCCCTTTGCAGATGGTCATTTTGCTCAGTGCTCTGTGGCCATATTTGCAGGACATTTTCACAGTTCATTCATTCCCACATTGCTCCTTTTTGTTAATGTGACTGCTAAGCAAACAAGCTGTTTGAATCTTAGTTTGCTGTATCCCAAGCCAGGATTACAAATTGCAGTTCTGGGTTTAAAAACCCAGAACTGGGTTGGCTTTGAAGCAACAAATCCAGAGCCTGCATTTGGACATATACAACTTAAGTTGAATCTTAGTTAAGACAAAATACAGCAATGCTGAACAATTCGGTATGGTCTAATAATCATATTTGTGGAGAAGGGCAAAGTTTATGAATCTTGGCTTGTTTTATATGCAATACAAGTGGGCACTGTAAGACAAAACAAAGTAAATCACATGATGGTTTAACCCAGCCAACATTAGCTAGGGGATTGAGATCCTGATTTTCTTAGGGTTGTAATGATCAGTATGTTAGCTGTTAGCCGTACTTGCTTTCGTCATCCGCAGATGGGCCTTCAGTGTGCAACTGCTCTGGGAATCTGTTCTTCACAGAATTGTTGGGTGACTCCTGATGAGCTCATTTTGCTTTGGAAAGCAGCTGCCTCACAAAAATACCAGCTGTGCCATTTAAAATCGCCTGACAGACAAGCCTCACTGAATCTACAGTCACACCCTGTGTGCATTACCAATCTGCAAGCACAAGCATGCTTCTAGCACAACACTGCCACACAGAAGCATCTGTGATGTACATCCATTAGGGTTTCTGGTTCTGAGTTATAAAAATCCAGCCGACCTTAAGAAAGTAACAAATGGAATTTTTCCTTATCTCTTTCCTGCTGCCTAGCGGCCATCCAGATTTTTGTAGACCATATATGGAATTACTGATATGTGTTCACTTAGCTCATAGGTTATAATGGAAACCCCAGAGCAGCAGTTTGTCCAAAACAAGAACTGGCCAAACTGTAAACAATGAATGTGACCGTTCCAACATCTATTTTCAATTATGGAGCTATACAGTATCAGATTTTATAAGCCACATGTTTAGTTATATAGAATGAATGGTTGCAATTGTGAATTATGACTTATTTTCCTTGGCAGCTGTACCAGGATAATAAGTACACTTTCCAGAACACAGAATAGTGTGTTCAATCATTCATAGTCCGAACTATGGATCTGCATTTAAATCTATGTAGTCTGAGTATCAACAGTCTGCTTTTTTTTTCATCTAATGAAACATTTTCTTCTCTGTGTTGTGAATTGGGAACTCTGATTATCCATTGAATTTTTTTGGGGGTGTCAACCCTGAGGGTGGCTGATTTAGAATCAGCTTGAAGTTGGGCTTTTCTACATCTATTTTAGGAACCCCACTATAACTCAGAGTGCAGACTGTCCCCATTATAGTTTAAGAAATTAAACATTTTTTTATATACTAACTTCTTATCCCTGAAGAATATGTTAATATCTTACAATTGGAGGTATTGATTTCTATTGTCTGAGATCATTTATGGAGGCTTTAATTTTTTATTTTCATGCCATATTTTTGGAGAGTATTTGTAATTTTGTTATTGCTGTTTTATTTTATGAACCACTATAGGCTGGTTTGATTGAGAGTGACAGGGATACAGTAGGGTTAAATTATTGAGATATTCTGAGTTACTAATAAAGGACCCCTCATATTTTGAGTTGTTTATGGGCTGTCAAGGGAACCTGGCAAACCCTTATAAAGATTAGAATTGGCAAACTTGTCTTGGACATGAATGGTGGGGAAAGGCTCAGTTTAATCCAAGTGTCAGGCCAGGCTTCTCCAAGATAGCCTCTTGTTGGCTGGGAGTGATGGATGGTAGAGTTTATAGCTAAAGGACCCTAGACTGGGAAAAGCAGCTTTTGGTCTTTCTACTACAGTTTTAAAACTCAATGGGTATTTATGTACTGTACCGGATTTTCTCATGGAGAACATCTCAGAATGTTGTTGGTAATTATCTTATGTTTTAGAATGAGTACCGGTAATTGAAAGTTATACACTGAAGATTCCTTCTCTGGTTTCCAGTATGTGCATAATCTTCTTATGCAGCTAGTACAGTGGTGGGTTCCTACCTGTTCACTCCGGATCTTGCGAACCGGTAGTAGTGGCAGTGGGAGGCTCTGCCCACCCGCCCGGATGTCATCACGGACGCTCTGCGCATGCGCAGAAGCGCCACCTACGAGTGGTCCCGTTGCGAACCAGTAGTGAAGGTAAGTGAAACTCACCCCTGAGCTAGTACCAATATGTGATTCAATGCAATAATCCTATTAAGAACTATATTAAAAAGTGTAGTCCAGAGTAGTGAGCACAATATTGAAGTGCGCTTTTTAAAATTGTTGGGAGAAATCCCTTTTAATAATCTGGACCGAAGTTGTCTGTTGGTTGTACCTTTGACTTCCTTATCTTTCAAGTTAATTTTTATAGACTAAATTACAGTTTCATAATTAGGGATTTTTGTGCTTTTGAAATTTGGAGTTATTTCCTCCTCCTCAGGCTTTGCCAAAAAAAGTTACGTTATGTTCTCTTAGGATCTTATGGGATTATAGATAGACCAGCTTTCTCCACCCAAGGGGCTTTTAGAGTTTTGGGATGACAGCTCCAACCATTGTGATCCAACTTTTTGGGAAGGAATTAAAGGGGAAAAAACCAAGTTAGGTGGAGTGTGTTTGTTTTATAATTTCCCATTTTGCTTTAAGGCAGGAACCTTCATTTGTTCGTTGTAGATAAGTATTTCTAATTCTAATTATATATTTTATACAAATGTTCAAGAGAAACAAGGTATGTAAAATAAAATAATCTACATTAGTGAATCAAGACACGTTACAATGGCTGTAAGTACCAAATTAAAAACGTTTCTAGCTATTTCAACAGATTGTATATTTCTATAATTTTCTCTTGATGAAGAAACAGGTACTTCAAAGATTCTCTGCTCAGCTATCCTTCAAAAATATCCTTCCATGTCAGTCAAAGCAACTTTTAAAAACGACTCTTTTTAAAATCAAAAGAGACACAAAATGGATGCATTAATCTTTCTAATGAAAAGATTAATTTATTTGACATTTGGATTTCAAATATCTAATCCTCCCACCTCCCAGTTTTCTAGCATGTTTTGATTTCTCGTTAAAAAGCAAAGAACAATATATGGTATTTTATCCGTATAACATTTATTTTAAAGTTTTTAATGCTAAACTAGAAATATTCTGGTTATTAGAAAAGATATTAGCAAAGGCAGCTTTGCCCTCTGAGTGGTGAGCTATTTGAGTTATATTAGGATGACATTGTACAAAGAACATTAGATATAGTGACACTGATGTAGCTGGTGGAAGGAGTGATCACTAAACCCTTCAGAATGGGAGGTTCTATGCATGTCAGAAGTTTGGGTTTGTATTGCAAAGGTTCTTTGTTCTACAGGTGGCTTTTGAGATAGTTCCTGCCTACAGATCTTATGGCTCTGTGTCCTTCTGAATTGCATACGATAATTGATTTATGGATGGACAATTCTTTGTAGCCTAGGTTGAGCTTTAATAGTGTGTTTCTAACTTTAATAGTGTGTTTCTATAACCCGCTTCTGCCAGGTCAGTCTACTTCACATGGTTGTTTATTTTATTTTATTATTTTATCTTTTTTATTTTTTTATTCAATTTATAATCTGCTCTATTCCACTGCAACTCTGGGTGGCATACAATGGATGAAATTTAAAATAATACAATCCATGCAGTACTTCCAGGCAAAACAAAACCACCAACCATGTTCTCATATGTCAAACAATTATTAGAAATTTGTCACCCCTCATTTAAGGGACCTTCCCCCATGTATTCGGCATTGAGCTCCCTAGGACAGTCAGGCTGTGCATGTGATAATCAAGGTTTGAGAACTGCTGTTAAGGTGAAAGAAAATCTAACTACAGGTAGTCTTCAACCTAGAACCATTCATGTAGTGACCATTCAAACTTGCAATGGTACTGAAAAAACACTTATGACCATAGTCAGATGATCAAAATTTGGACTTTTGGCAATTGACATGTATTTATGATCGTTGCAATCTCCTGGGGTCATATGATCACCTTTTGCGACCCATTTTGCGTCAATGGGAAAGCCAGATTCACATAACAAATCAGTCACAAACTTAGCAACTGTTGTGATTCATTTAACTGTGGCAAGAAAGGTCATAAAATGGGAGGAATTCATTTAACAACCTGCCTTATTTAGCCTTATTTAAAAATTTTGGGCTCAATTGTGTTCATAAGTCAAGGACCACCTGTAGTTGTTTCCAAAATGAGAGAGGGACTTGAAATCTGCAGATTCTGATTGCCTAAACCTAAAAGAGCGACTAGAATGAAAAAAAGTGAAGCATCCTTTCCTGATATATTTAGATGCAAACCCCAAGGAAAGAATGTGTATACGGGATTGTGCATAGCTGGGAAGGGAGCAGTTGAGTAACTTTCTGGAATCCAGTGTGTCTGCTAATTGTGATAGTGGATGAGTGGCTAATCTGCTCAGTGAATTTCCGTGGGTCAGAAAGAGCTCAGGGGATGTCCTGCTAGAGGTGGTGCTTAAAGGATTCTAAAAATTCCCTTGGGCTGTTTGCTCTCTAATGTAGCACAGAGTTATTTTAAGGACTTAAATTTAAGCCCCATTGTATTAAACATTGCCCCCACAGTAAATCATTTGTTTGAAAATCATTTGTTTGAAGTGGCTTGCAGTTGCAAAATATAGCAATAAGCGAGGCCAAGATTGTGTCTATACCTTATGTAGTCTTCCCAAGGCCCCAGCCTACTGAAGGATCAGTAAAAATATTTAGTTTGAATCCCAGTACAAATATAAACAATGCTTTGAAAGAGCTGCTGTTGCTGCTGCTGTCTGAGGGGTATGGAAATGTAAATCTATCTTAATCATCAAAGAATTAGGATTTTTTAAAAAATACTTAAAATGAAAAAGAGCATTGGAAACAAAGAAAACTTTATTAAAATGAAATTTAAGCAAAACATTGGAATAGGTTTTGTGAATAGAGTGCTAAATTAGTAATCTGGATGTGAGTGAAATGAATGATTCAAAATGTGTGAAGCTGTATTTGTCTGAGGTAAACCCTGTTAAATTTAATGGGATTTAATCCCAGGTAAATGTATATCAAACTGCAGCTTTCCAATGCAATACTAAATATATTGGTCTGGATCATGCAAAATACATAATTGAAATTGTGCGAATCCTATAATGGTTTAAGAGGATGTATTTTCCCAGCCAGTATAGTCTACAAATGGTTCTTTGTGTGACTCAGCAAGTGGCATGAACCATCCAGTTGTGATTTATTTTATAAATTATAGCTTCCTATGTGTAAATTAAGCAATTGATTCCCAAGTAAGTTCCAATGTATATAGTTGGAGATATTTCATAATGATTGATTTTTAATAGCATATATATATATATATGTATGTATGTATGTATGTATATATATGTATGTATATATAATTATTTATAGTCCCTTATACCTTTGATATTTAATAAAGTTTTCAGCGAACAAAAGGAAAATCTACTAAAATGTACACTCAATCATATGGGAAATGGGTCATTCGTATCATCCTTTGAGTCATGGAAACTCTATTATATAGTTTGCCAGTGTTGTTCTTTTCTCTTCTTGGCCTCAGCGGATCAGAGGTAAAAGAAAAAAATCCTGTAAGTTTAATAGTAGAGAGAAGTGGAAATTGGAACAGGTATAGTTTGGCATGCAAGTGGCACCTGTTAAAATTATATTGCTACTACTGTAAAATTGCAGAGTCCTGTATCATTAACATATAGCCACCCCTTCCTGGCAAGCCATATCCCAGTTGCTTTCTGACTGAGTCTTTTGGTGAGTTCAAATTAGACTTGGGGCATAATTGGCATTCATACTTAGCGCATGCCAGATGCATGCACCAAGTTTCTTTCTTGCAAGAAAAGTATGGTTAGATGCCAACATCAGTGATACTTTGATTGCCTATCACCAAACAGGCTGCCAGAAACCAAGCTTCAAGAAGGCCATTGACCTCCTTTTGAGTGTGAAAGAGGTTAGGGAACCTTTACTTTTGCTTACTGAAGAGTTTGGGCTGTGTTTGTTCAGAAAAGGGAAACAACAGGTGTGAGAGCTTTCCTTTGTTCCATAGAATCGGCTGCAGCAACGCTAGCCAAGGAGCCTCCTGGAAACCAAGTTCACCTGTCCCTTTTTTTAAAATGAGGTTGGATCCAACCAGTTCTGGCAGGGATTTTATAAACATTAGCCCAACCTTTATGGCAGGGGTGAAAACTATGGGAAAGAGAGGCCCTGTTTAATAAAACTGTAACAGGTAAAAAAGAAAAATCTGCCTTGTACTGTTCTTTGCTTTGTTGTTAAAAAAAGGGAAGTTGTGATTTTGTATTACCTTGGGTATTTCCAGATGAATGATTTGTAGGTGTTGTATAATGAAGTTGTTGTGCAGCTACTTTCTCTTTTCCCATTAAAGAAAGGAGAATTCAGAGTAATTCTTCCTTTTATTGGGGGGGGGGGGTGAGTGGAAGAAATAGCCAAGAAACACAAGGTTACAAAAGGACTGTTGTCTGACTCCCTATATAGCTCTTTAAGAAGGCAATTTTATGGTAAAAAGCAACTTCTGGAACCTTTCTAGAGGAATGTAATATTGTGGGAGTTATTGGCTGGTTCATTGGTATTCAGTAGTGTTAACATGTAGGCACTCAATTGTGAATGTTTATAACATTTGCATAGGATGTCTAAATAAGGTAGAGAATAAATCAGCTGGGTAGTAAAGCATATATTGCAACCTTGTAGAGCAGGAGAATACCTATTTATTTGCATAGTGAGATGTTGATTTTTAAGCAGCCGTGGTACTGTAGGTGGTCATATAACTTTAACCAGTGAGAGATGAAGAGATGTTTAATTTACCATTTAATCAAGTAAAACTATATAGTACAATACTTTATGCTACAGGCCCTTATTTGACCAAACTTCAAATTAGGCTACTTGTCTCGTGGGGTTGTTGGGGAAGCCCATTTTGCCTAATATGCTCTTATCTCCAGCCTAATGTTGGCTTCAACTCTTGCCACAGATTCCGTGGCCTTGGAGCCAATTTAACAAAACATGGTTTTGTTACATTATCAGCCCCTATATAGTTCTTCCTGTGGGGCGCAGAACAGCTTTTGAGGAAGATGTCAGTCAAACATCATCTGAAGGACAATTGCAGTCCAATCATATGCATGCCGCCCATCTTTTGTGGCAGGAGTTTTTTTTAATTAAAAAAGCTCCAGTTAAAATTACATGGCATTGTAGAGTTCACATAATTGACTCAGTACAGCTGGCAAAGTAGCTGTGATTGGCTGCACCTGTTTCCTGAAGTCCTATCTGTTTTTGTCCCCATTTAATGCTGAAATAGGCGTCGGGTGATGACTGGGCAGTGCCCATGTCCTTCTGGATTCTGTTCAATTTAAACTCTCTGCTAGTGAGCTCCTGTAGTTTCTAAGTTTGATTTCTGGGCCCCGAGGCGTGCCTTAAAGTATCCCCAAGCTTGTTTTTCTGCCTTAGAGAGGAAATGAACAAAGGAATCTGGTTTCCATCTCAAGATGGAGCCCATCAAAATAATTTCCTAAGTAGCTAAAAAGTCCTTTGGCCCAAGATTTATAAATCTTGATTTTTGACCCTGATTGCATCAAGAATCATCTTAATGGAAAATTACTGTTCTGGCAGAACGGTTGCTAGGTATGTTATGAACCAACCTCCTGTCCCCAATGTGTGTTTTCTAAGGTTGTGGTCACTTCCAAGCTGCCTGAAATAATGACTCTCCTGCTGATTGATGTTTGGCAGGCAATTTCCATGTCTAGAAGTAAAGTAAGGTGTGCCGGTTCAATTCACGGAAGAGAGAATTTAAGGTACATTCCATGGTGTTTCGCTCTTGTCCATTCTTCCTGTGAGTCATTATTGAACCTTGGGTATTTCAGTTCTGTACACATTTTCAATGGCCGTCTTGTAGGCAGTTCTTTCTACAAATGCCTACTTTCTGATTTTTTGCCTAAACTACAGTAATAAGTGTCTGTGATTATACTGATGTTTAATCAGAGTGGAGTTAACATTATAGTAGTAAAATATAAAATGCAACTTTAAAAAAGGAAGATTGTAGTAATTGTTATTCTATTTATATTATGGATTTAAAAGTTTGTGTCTCGACTTCTGGTTTGCGCCACAGTGAATCGGGCTGGAAAAGCCGTGCTCTGATGAGCCCGGCATAAAACAGCCTGTCAAACCACTGTCGGAGGGTCGTGAGACACCCCCCCAACTGTCTTGTTGAGACGGTGGGACTACGAGGAGCGCCTCTTTTGGCCGAGAGGGACAGGAAAGTCCCTCGAAGGTCAGAGGGAACTCTCAGAGAAGACAGAGGGGGCGTCGACCATT
>JANHFK010002500.1:75610-88278 GCA_036250565.1 Sibynophis collaris | reverse complement strand
CTCTTCTCCTTTGTTTTATTTTTCTTAAACTTGTAAGTTTCTGGTAAGTTACCTCATTACTTTGTATTTATGAGAAACTTACTGTAGTGCATTAGAGAAAATACAGTTTAGGATCTCCAATGTATTAATGTTAACAAGTATGACTATATAGGTGTCTGCTGAGTGAGAACCAGCTGGTTGTTCAACTAGTTGTGTCCCCCCTCTTTCTATATAACATCTGCCTTGTGTTTTTGGTTCCTTTGACAGTTTTGAACAGGCTTCCCCTTTACAGGTGGGTACTGGGCCCAAACCCATTGCATGGCCTGCTGCTCTGCATTTAATTCTGAAACTGCAGTGTATTAAAGGTTGTTTCAAAGTTTGTCTCCAGCATGTCCCTGTTTGTTCTGTGGATGTGTGTATAAGAGAGGGTGTGTTTTCAGTTTCTATCATGTTATTTTTTTATCTTGAGTTGACTGATAAAATTATTCTTTCCGTTTCAATTTCTATGCAGTGAACTACTGCAAGAACTGGATAGTTGCCACAATGACCCTGTTGCCGTGGCACAGTGTTTTGTACACAAGGTAAGTAGATAAAACCGATGTTGCTTTATGCTCATCTCGGATTGTTCATAATTGGGTGCATAATTGGGTGGTTCAACACACCCTTTTCTGAGTGAATGCTTTGTCACCCTTCACTGGGTTGTTTCCATTAAAGCAGAAGTGGGTAGTCCACAGGCCCTGAAGTGGGCTGACATAATACTATTGGGAAGAGATGGCATCACAGCTCCATTTCAGGAACAAGATTTTTGGCTAAGAAAAAGGAAGGGAAGGATAAGGGTGGGAGCACCAAATCTTTCAGAAGTGAAACACCTTCTTTCTCTTTCTTAAGAGGCTTTCTTAAAATCACTAAAAGCCAAAACTGACCACTCTGCTCTGCTGGGTGAGGGAATTAGTGGCAGCCTGGGGGCTGAAAATTTTGCCTAGCTGTGCATGACAGAGAACAGGGGTTAGGAAACCTTGATGCTTTCAGAATTTGCTTGTTTTCTTGCAAATGTTTCATTATCCAAACTAGGTAATATCATCAGTGCTAGTCCAGGAGTTATCCCCCAAACATACCCAGTGTGGTTGGTGTTGGTATCTGTGCTGGACAGCTGGCAGAGACATTTGCAGAATGGTTGACATTAGGGAACAGGATGACTTGAACTTGTCTTACGGATCTTTCTTCTCTTTTCCCAATAGAGCCAAGACTTCAACATCTATACTCAATACTGCAATAACTATCCAAAGTGAGTGTCTTTTGCAATGCAAAAAGGGGACGTGATTTCGTGAGAACAGGGACAGCTCGTTCTCCCTGTTAACGGAATCTTTTTACATATGTTGTAAACTGCTTCTTGGTCATCGCAGTGAATGCTAAGAATAGTTCGTATATAGGACAAAGATATATTGTGCAAGTATATTTAATTCATATTCAGTGGCAAGATGTCTCGAATCTTAGAGCTAAATTTTCCAGCTTGTTTTGTGGGTCAGCAATGCAGTGTCAACAGGCACACAAGTCAAGTTCAGCTATTTTATCTAAATTCCTGAGATTATGGGCGTTTGGGTTAGGGAATGCACCCACATCTTTGGGCAAGATCTCATGATAGTGCCCAGAGCCTAACTAAGTGAGGACTACTAAGTAACTAGTTGTACAGGTAGTTGAGGACTACCTGTGTGGGCCTCATCCTTCAGCTGCTGATTCATTTGGCATTTCTACATAACCACTCTTTCCCACAAATACTCAGAATCATACTTGGTTCATCGCAGAAGTATTTTACTGCTCAGAAAAATATGTCCAGCACATATTTTGACTGATCAGTGAGGGAGTGCAAAATTTGACATTCCTTCAACAGCCCAGTCCTCATCCTTGACCTACCATGCTTTTTGTTTTTTTGTGGTGAGTGGTTAACACAGCCACTCAGTATGGAAACAGCAGCACCATTTCCAGTTGTACTTGAAAGAACAAGGAAATAGCACTCAAGTGTTGTGACGCAAAAGCCAGTTGAGGTAGGAATTCCCCCCATGGGAAAATGCCAACCCTGCAGCTCCAGTGGGAATACTGTCTTTGTAGCATTTTCTCTCGAGCAGCAGCTGAGCTGGAAATGTATTCTGCTCAGTTACAAAAGATTACCCCAAGACTAATAATTAGGTGGCACTGAACATGCACAGAGACTTGTTAATAATTGTTAGATCTGGCCAGAAGTGGTTCCAGATTCTTTCTGTAAAAACTTTGCAGGAATGTTTGATTTTGTAAATTTGTAGCAATGTGCAGTTGTTGATCCAAGAAGCGGTGTTTTTTGTGGGCTTGTGTGGCAGCTGTGTGATCCCAGGCAAATACACATACAAGAGAAGGAGACATTAAGGGGACGACAGCAAGACATAATTCGGCTGCCGCTGGTCATCTTCTGGCTCATTGTTTTAGCCCCTTATTGCAGTCCTTTACTTGCTACTTTGAGCAGATCTGTCACTGCATCCCTCCGAGAATACAGGCAATTGTTGTCTTTGATGCCATTCATTGTGTATCGGCTTTTAACTTTCCAGCTCTGTGGCAGCTCTGACTGAATGTATGAGGAACAAACAACTGGCCAAATTCTTCCGGGAGAGGCAGGAACAAATCCGGCACTCCTTGCCCCTTGGCTCCTACCTTCTCAAGCCTGTCCAGCGCATTCTCAAATATCATCTGCTTCTCCAGGTAAGACAGATTTTCACAACAGGTTGCTTTCGTTATCTGATTCTGCAGCTTTGGAATCTGTTTTAACTTTTTTTTTAAATTGTGAAATGCAGTCTGCTCATTTTTCCTAAAATAGTAACAGCTACCTCTACAGTACCTCGTTCCAGGAAAGGCCATGTCTTAGTTGATGTGGTACGTACATGGGGATATGTAGAATTAATTTCTACAATATAGAGAGCTGTGATTCATACCCCCCATTGCCTCTTGATTGGAATTCTGGAACATGCTTTACATCAGACTTGAACATTAAAAGATGCATTTGATCCAAACTGCACTTGACCAGCTGCTACAGAGAAAAATGGGTTTAGTCATGTAATAACAATCTTCTGAGGACATTTCTGCCTACCAGTAGCTTTGTGAGCTCAAATCAAGATGCTGGTTTTAACCTAAAAAGCTCTGCACGGGCCATCGTTTACAGGATTGACTCTTTTCTCTGGCCTTGTGAGTTCATCTTGAGAAGGACTGCTGAAGCTTCCTATCCCATGCAAGTAAAAGCATAGCACTCAAGTGCACCTTCTTGGTGGCAGCCTATATTATGTAATGTGCTGCCTCCACCTGTTTGCCTTTTGCAAAGCAGTCAAGATCATCAGCTACCAAATAATTTTTGGTGCTAATGATGGACCTGTAATATTCTTTTTCAGTTGATTTGTAATTATCCTACCCTACCCTATCTTATTTATATTCTTATAAATCACCTTGAAGAGAGCCAGTATGATATAGTGATTAAGGCACCAGGCTAGAAATGAAAAGAGGTCTAGTTCCACCATAGGCACAAAGCCATCTGGGTGACCTTGGACCAGTCACACACTCTGAGCCCTAGGAAGCAAGCAATGAACTCTTGCTAAGAAAACTGTAGTGACTTGTCCAGATTGTCATCAGGAGTCAATGCTGTCTCAAAGGCACCAAAAGAGAGAGAGAGATTATATAAAGATATGATCATAGAAAGAATATAAAAAAAGGATTGACCTCATTGGAATCAAACTTATGTGAACCTACGTAGAATGGTATGTATTCAAATGTAAGAATCCCTCGCCTGTTTTCCAGACATGAAGGCAATCAGGTTGAAACATCAGTTAGCCCACTGATCACTGGGATTGATTAATAAATATCTATTGAAAGTTCTTCACAGAAATCCATAATTTTTCATGCTAACTTTTTGAGTATGCTTTTCTCCTAGGAGATAGCAAAGCACTTTGACAGAGAAGGAGATGGCTACGAAGTGGTGGAAGAGGCAATTGCCACCATGACTTGTGTGGCTTGGTACATCAATGACATGAAGCGGAAGCATGAACATGCCGTGCGGCTGCAGGTATTTAGAAAGGCGTATCCTGAGCCTGATCTGCTTTCAATCTGAAACATAGATGATAGGTAGTTGTAGTAGTTTCAATGTAGTAGGGTCAAGTATATTCATCCCTCTGAAAAGTCAAGTGATATTTCCTTACCCAGTTCTAAAGAAACTCAAATATTCATGATATGATGTAACCTTAGAATGATGTAACCTTAGCGAGAAAAAGCAAAGTACTTTTTCAGCAGTGTCTATAACTGCTCTCAAGAAAAGCAGAAGTCATTTCTTTAGAATTTTCCATTTCCTTTTCTTTTTCCCCTATATTTTTTCTCTTATTTACTTTTCTTTATTTTTCTTTAATTCAAAATATGTACTGATTTTAATTCTGTTGAAAAATGTCTTCAATAAATTGCTATAAGATTCAAGCAACTTATAAAAAAACCCCAAATATTTTCTTTGAGTTCCTTCAAATGGCTCTTGATAGACTTGCAAACATTTCCAGTCTGCCATCCTCCAGTTGTTTTGGACTTAATTCCTATGACCCCCCCCTCTTCCCAGAACATCTGGAAAATCACCAGGGTACTGGAGGGCTAAGATATAAAAACATTAATCTTTCCCTTGACTTCGTAGGAAATCCAGTCCTTACTTATCAACTGGAAGGGCCCAGACCTGACAACCTATGGTGAACTAGTCCTAGAGGGCACATTCCGGGTACATCGTGTCAGGAACGAACGAACATTCTTCCTGTTGGACAAGATCTTGCTGATAACTAAGAAACGGGGTGATCACTACATATGCAAGAGTCACATTCCAGTAAGTGGGGCATCCTTTCTGCTTCTCTTTTGCATTAGAAAATTAAAAAAAAGTGCTTGCTTGCTATTTGTTTGTTCTGTTCTTTTAAAATGAGACTGAGAATTTGATAACTTGGCCATCAAGATGAGATGGTAGAAGCAAGAAGAGATAAAAAGGCTTGACGTTCTTCGTTGACTAAAATTTTCTTTCTGACAGCTGGAGTGAATTTATGATGATCTGTAAAGGCCCACAAGACCAAGATCTCTGCCTGGATTTTTTTTATTTCCTCCCTCCAGTGCTGCCTTTTCGTCACATGCAGCCCTTTCCCCATCTAAAAAGCCAGAAGCATAAAAAAGAGGCGTT
This sequence comes from Sibynophis collaris, assembly GCA_036250565.1. Taxonomy (NCBI): domain Eukaryota; kingdom Metazoa; phylum Chordata; class Lepidosauria; order Squamata; family Sibynophiidae; genus Sibynophis; species Sibynophis collaris. Next base: position 83,093 of record JANHFK010002500.1, on the reverse strand, counting down.
TCAAAACTCATACTAGCTTGAAAGGAACTTCTTATAAAGTTGTTGTCCTTGGAAAAAAATGATATTTATTTGTTATTTGCTGCCTCTCTCACTGTGAGGCTACTCTAGATAGTTTACAGTAATGAAAAGTAAGAAATGAAAAGAGTGTAAACAAAAGAAACGTAATAGAACAATGAAATAAACAACGAAAAAGAACACATCGAGAATACAATAAAGTAAGAAAGATGGATGGGTAGACAGGAGAGAAAAGAGGGGGCAGGTGGATCAATCCAGCAGCCACCTCTGGGTACATGTACACACACACACACACACACACACACACATACACACACACACACACACACACTTCAATAGTGATTTCCTACTGGTTCTGTCCGGTTCTTAGAACTGGTAGTAATGGCGGCGGGAGGCTCTGCCCACCCGCTCGGACATGCTCTGTGCATTCCCATTGTGAACCAGTAACGAAGGTAAGTAGAACCCACCCCTGACACACTTGTATATATACATATAAAGTGCAGATACATCATATACATATATGTGTGTGTGTGTGTCTCCCTCTAGTCTTATTTGCATTACTGTAGAGATGGTGAAGGCAAAGTTAAAGATAATAGCTGTTCTAGATGATTTATTATTATTATTTTTTATTAATTTGATCTATATGCCGCCCTTCTCCGAAGACTCAGGGCGGCTTACAATGTGCTAAGCAACTACTTTTGTATATTTATACAAAGTCAGCTTATTGCCCCCCACAAACTGGGTCCTCAATGAATATTATTGTTAAACTGTTAATTTAATTATTAAACTAGTTAAGTATGTTATTGTTATTTCCTCCTAGCCAAAGATACCCCTCTCCTGTCCTTGGTTTATGTATTAACCTCAGTACTATACAAACTGCTTAAATGAGGTGCAGAGGCTGTTCCCAGCCCTAGTGTAAACTCTCTTTTGAGCTAAAGGATCTCCCTTCCTTTTTCTGCACTAACAATACCATCCCATCCTAAAGGGACATAACAGCCACAACAGCTTTTTAAAAATATGTACAAAGTAAACCTGGCCGTGCACTTTTTTGGTCCAATAAAATGAAGATGGCCTTAGTGTCACCTTTAAGAGTTATTCAGTGGAGGAGAGCTCCTCTTTCCTCAAGTGATATACGAGGGGTGTGGGGAATAACAGGATGGCCATTAATTGCTGTGGCTGAAGTGACACCTCTTATCTGGCCTGCAGTGTTCGTCTTTGATGCTGATTGAGAGCACACGGGACTCACTTTGCTTCACTGTCACCCACTACAAGCATAACAAGCAGCAGTATAACATTCAGGTGAGATGAAGACCCATAAGACATTGTTATTGTGTGGACGGTGGTTGGCGAAGGTGATGGGTTTGAAGCTCAGGCTGGACAATCTGCTTGCAGCAGTGTTGGCAGAAGTGAGGGAATTGGGAAAACCAGCAGAAAGACTGAGAAAAATAAGTAGTTATGAGCTTCTGTGTGGCAAATGCAGGGATCAGACTGAAAGAGGTGTAAGGTAAGCAATAGGGTTGGGGTGCAGCATCACATGATAAGAGCACATTGAGATAATCAATCCAGGGGAATGAGATTTGAGTTATTAAATGCAGGAGAAGGTAGGGTTGGAAATAATGAGCAGATATAGAAAGAATGTACGCTTTAATCAATAACAGCAAAGAAAAGGAAGATTCAGAAGGCTGAGCTATGGTAGGATGACATGTGCACAACTGCCTTTCAAACTCATGGGGTGTACTTTTGTTACCAGGCCAAATCAGGGGACGAGAAGCGGGTTTGGACTCACCACCTCAAGCGCCTGATCTTAGAAAATCACCATGCCATAATCCCTCAGAAAGTGAGTGGGTATTGTTTTCCCTTTGCCCTAATGGTCTTGCAGAATAGATGTCAGAAATTTTATTTGGCCATTCTCTAAAGCGAACCTTTGATGGCGAACCTTTCAGACACCAAGTGCCCAAACTGAAAGGTAGGTGTGCGCGCGCGAAAATACGCATGCGTGGACCTGCGCACATGTGCAGCAGAGACCCGAAGATAAGCTGGCCGGTGGAGGTGGGGCATCCCAGCACTGGCAATGTGGCAAGAGGTAAAATATTTTTTCTTTCATGAGCTTCTGTTTCATCGTTTGCAGGGAAACAGAAGCTCACGAAAGAAACGCCACGGAGATCTGACCTGAGGCAATGGCGCGCATGCTAGCAGAGAGCGGTCTGCGTGCCACCTCTGCAATGCGTGCCATAGTTTCGTCATCACGGCTCTAAAGCATGTTCCCTAGTTGTTCTGCACTAGAACTCCCATTGTCCCTAGCCTACCTGGCCCTTGGGATTTATAGTCTGATGGCCTGGAGGACTTCATGTATATTCTCAGATTTTATTAGAATTTGTGGGTGGAGGAGGGAAGTAGTGAGTGAGAAGGGTGCTACCTTAATTTGACAAACAAACAAAATAGCACCTAGTGAAATCATTGGCCATGCTGGCTGGGGCTGTTGGGAGCTGAAAATGAGATTTTCCAGTCCGCCTGGAGACATCTTGGTCATCCTGTGTATTTTTTTTTCCCTGAATCCTTTTAGTGTGCATCCACCCTCTTTACAAATCTTTGAAAGCCCAATGATAATTTCTAAACATAAGAATTCTTCTAAAAGGGATGGGGAATATCTGTGTGGATGTTGGTGCTTATGCTGAGGTTGGCAATTTGTATCCAACTGCATTAAAGGTTAATGCCTAGAGCAGGGGAATTTATTTCTTGTGGTTTTTGCACACGAAAATTAAGTGGAGAGAAATATCTCCTTTCCACTCCCCTGTCTCTTCTTTGGGGATGACAAAGGGGTTGGCATATCCTTATCTCAATATCATAGATTTTGTTTCTTTATTTGTGAGCCTCAACCACTAAAGCAATTCTACCCTTTCTTCAGGCCAAAGAAGCCATCTTGGAAATGGACTCATTCTGTAAGTTTCCCCTCTTCTTGTCTCAGATGTCTGTTTCCTGTTTCATTCTTCCTGTACACTTAATAATCATTGGTACAAGCAGTCAATAAATACATTATAACAGCCCATCTGGAGAGGTTAAGTTCAGTATTATTAAGGGTCAGATTATTTCATCAATTTGGGGGAATTTTACAGGATGGAAAAAGCAATAATAAACAATGTGGATCCGTCATTCCTTATAGTTATTCCAAGTTCTGCCTCCTGTAATTTAATATCTTTGTCACTCTCTTGGCTTCTTTGTATTAAGCGGATTAAGAGTAAAATGGTGCTTGTTCTTGTAAATCAGGAGGTAACATGGGCTTGTGGTATTTTTAAATCCCAGACCCAGACAGTATTGGATTTCCATTCCCTTATATGTTCTACATTCTGGTCACACGTAACGCACATAATTGATGTCTTTTACTCCTTTCAGATCCTCCTCACTTCAAATACAGTCCTGAGCACTTGAAGAAGTCCTTATCATGCCAACAGCCTGAAGACATCCTTAAACGGAATCGGCCTGGACGTCGACAATCAGGTAAATTGTATGGGGGTTCGGGTATGGGGATAAGCAATAACGTTGAGAAGAAATTGTTGCTACTATGTCCAGGGAGTGAACGTTGCAGGCCCCGCTGCTGCAAACTCTGACCAGCAGCAATTGGATGAAAAGACAATTGTGCAAAGATCTCTGGAAGGTTTAGATTACAGGTAGCCCTCGACTTATCACTTAGCGACCACTGAAATTGCAACCAACCGGAAAAAAGGGGATATATAACCAGGATTCAAAGTTCTGGTGGTCAGGCCTGCTCTGTGGTCACATGAGCAAACTTTGGGTGCTCAGCAATACAGCCTTGTTTATGACCATTCGCAGCATCCTGTGGTCATAACTGCATTTTACGATGGTTTTGTGAAAAACCATTACTTCTGGGTTTTGGCAAAACTGTGCCTGTAGCAAACCATTGGTTTACTTAAAGACTGATGCAAAAACGTTGTAAAATTGTGTCAGTCACACGACTGACCTGTTTTACGAGCATTACAGCATTCAGCTGTAATGAGCAAGCGCCATTATAGTTGTATGTCAAGGATTACATTTAGAGCTTTTTATTTCTGTTAGTAGATCCTCCAGACTGTTTTGGTTTGGGGTGTTGTTATTAGGCTTTTTAATATTTTGCTCTAGAGCTCAGTACAGCTGACAGGGAATTTTTTTTGCCAAGATCCAATGACCTCTGGCACATCTCACATACAGAGCAGGTGAGGAGTATAGATTTGTGTATTTTGGCCACAAGGGAAAATTATGTGGGAATTTTCCCTTGATGATGGAGCGCTCTTATCACCTCAGTTTCTGAAGAAGGGTGATTTAGCAGTTGAAATGAGGTTACTAAAATGATTTGATGTCAAGTGAAATATCAGACCAAAGAACAGAGAAAAGACCTAGAGACATCTGCATAGGCAGTTGATCTTCAGTGGTGGCAACAGGCATGAGTTTGAGAATGGCCCTCAAATCTTTATGGTCTATCAGCTGTATGGTTTGCCTTGTCCAGCAGTGATGTGTCATACATCATTTTACAGGTAATCCTCAATTTACAGCCACAATTCAGCCCAAAATTTCTGTTGCTAAGCGTGACAGATATTGAGTTTTGCCCCATTTTATGACCTTTCTTGCCACAGTTGTTAAATGAATCACTGTCATTTTTAAGTTAGCAACATGGCTATTAAGTAAATCTGGCTTTCCCAATGACTTTGCTTGTCAGAAGGTCGCAAAAGGGGATCACATGATCCCGGGACAAATATTTTTTTGTCAAGTTGCCAAGTGCCCTAATTTTGATCATGTGACCATGGGGATGCTGTAATGGTTGTAAGTGGGAAAAACAGTCGTTAAGTCCCTTTTTTTTAGTGCTGTTGTAACTATGAACAGTCACTAAATAAATTGTTGTAAATCAAGGACTACCTGTATTAGCTCCAAAAGATGATCCTGCAGTCCATTGGGAATTGGAATGGCAAAAAATCCTTAGCATATCATGTGATTGTTTTGTTATTAGTGCTGCCTAGGAATTTCTTACTACGGTTTGAAATTAGACCGTTTAAATCGAGATGACACAATAATTGTCTGCATAATACCTGAGATTAAAGATAATCTGGTTCCTGAACAATCTCTCTTCCATCTCTAAAAGTCCAGGACTGTTAATTAGCAGCTTGCATTTTCCAACATTGTGAAGAATTGGAATAGTAATAAATATCTTATTCTTGTTTTGATTGGTTTGTTCTGCAAAACTAATTGATCCTAATTGAATATATGTTGAAAACAGAAAAGACTTTTGAATCAGGACTGATTAATTTCCTTGGGAAAATAGTGATTCAGAAAACATTAGGAAGTGGTGAATTGACCTAGGAAGCTGCAGGTTATATCCATAACTGAGCTAGCCAGGAATGGAGGGATCCAACAAGTAAATTACCTCAGAAATAATATTTATTTTTTGGAAATGGAATGTTTGGGCTGGGCTAGTGCCCTTTAATCTGATCCAACTCATTTCGGGGAAGGGGGGGATATATATAAAATTCCCTCTTTTATGAGATACTTTTCATTCCTCTATAATATTTGGGCCAAGTTTCTGTCAAAACTCAATAGAACAGAATAGTTAGATAGCATTTACTATTTAAGTGTGGTTGTTGTATTTTGACTGTCATATTTTTGAGGCAACTTTACAGGGCCCTTATAGGAAATGAGCATGTTTTGTCTCCCACCTTTTGACCGAAGCAGCTGCTAAGTTAAGTTACTGGGCCAGTTTCCTTTCTGAATTGCTCCAGAGCTTGGTGTATTGGAAAACTTGCAAGTTACTACAAGACTGGCCAAGCTGGTTCTGTTTTACTGAATGACATTTGGATGTTGTAATTTCTGTTTCAATATGCATGAGTATCTAAATTCCATTTGGGCCTACTCAGCCTCTTTACCTTACCGAAAGATGTGTGTGAGTCAAGCTTAGTTCTTTAATGCTCTGATAAAGAGTACAAAAGTCTTACGTATAGATTTTAATCTTTGGTGGGTAGGCTAGTGGTGAAGGAAGCTGTCCCTTGTGGTTCAGCAGCCTGTGAGGGAGAGAGGAGAATTTTCCCATCATGAGATGATTTAGACCAGCAAATTTTAATTTAACATATTTTTGGAACAGGGGTGTCAAACTCAAGGCCTGTGGGCCGGATCCGGCCTGCAAAGTGCTTATATCTGGCCCGCAGGGCCACCCTGGAAACAGCAAAGGACCGGCCCGTGGTGCCTCTGCCAGCAAAAATGGAGCAAAAGTGACGTTGAGCTGGCCATGCCCCCTGGCCACGCCCGACGCTCCCCCCAAGGTCAAACACAACCCTGATGCGGTCCTCAATGAAATCGAGTTTGACATCCCTGTTCTAGAATATTAAAGGGGTCTTAACATGGATTATTTTAAGAGTTACAAACCTGTTTGTCCAAAGGAACCAGTTGCCTTGTCTCCATGTTTAGGCAGCGGCAGTTGTTGAATTTTTATTGAAACACTTGCAGATGCTTCCTGTTGATTCTGGTTCTACCCCATCCTGAGCATGAAGGTTTCTAAATCGTGTGGGGCACCTACATATCCACATCAGGCTCCTCATGTGAGAACTCATCCTCAAATATATAGATGACAGGGTTCATGAGCCAGCAGGGGTGAAGCCAGAAGATGCAGTCACACGTTTAATCATATGAGAACCTCATGTGTGGATAGAACTGTTAAAATCTTGATTATCTACCCACAATAAGAGTCTCAATAAGAGTCTCAAAAGAGTCTCGTGATGGCGAACCTATGGCACGGGTGCCACAGGTGGCACGGGGAGCCATATCAGTGGGCATGCGAGTGTTGCCACAGCTCAGCTGCGGCACGCATGCGCATGCTGGCCAGCTAATTTTCGGGCCTTCCAGGCCCACCTCAAATCGGGAAACAGGCTGTTTCTGGCCTCCGGAGGGCCTCCTGGGGAGTGGGGAAGGCCATTTCGCCCTCCCCAGACTCTTAGAAAGCCTCTGGAGCCTGGGGAGAGCAAAAAATGGGGCTTTCAGTCCCACCGGAAGTCAGCAAATGGGCTGTTTTCGCCCTCCCAAGTCTCCTAGAAAACCTCTGGAACCTGGGGAAGGCAAAAAACGGGCCTACTAGGCCCACCGTGCCATTGCGTGCCAAAAGCAGGGAGAACACGGGGCACATTGAATTATGGGTGTGGGCACGCACATGCACGACCCCCCTGCGCTCCCTCTGCTTTTGGCACTCAATGGCAAAAAGGTTAGCCATCACTGCCCTACATGGCATAGGATCAGCGAACACCTAGATGCAAACAAAGTAATAACAAAAAGCCAACATGGGTTTGTCAAAAATAGACCATGCCAGATTAATCTTATTGCATTCTTTGACAAAGTGACAAAATTAGTGGACCAGAGGAACACTGTCGATATAATTTACTTGGACTTCAGTAAGGCATTTGATAAAGTAGACCATAACCTACTACTAGACAAAGTAGAA
>JANHFK010002500.1:51449-74154 GCA_036250565.1 Sibynophis collaris | reverse complement strand
ATGGAGATTTTGCAATATCCTTCCTCTGGAGTGGGGTGGGAATGGAGAGTTTGCAGTATCGTTCCCCTGCCACTCCCACCAAGCCACATCACACCAACCAAGCCACGCCCACAGAACCGGTAGTAAAAAAATTCGAATTTCACCACTGGTGTGTATGTGTAGGCAGGGTTAGGGAGGATTGAAGAGACAAAGTGAGTTTTTACCCTTATTTACAGAAAGGAGAGGAGGAAATTGCCTGGTTCCCAATTAGTGTTTTTGCTGCCATATTTTGGCAACACTGTCTGCAGGGTATTATATTAGCTGTAAACAGATGGTGGAGTCAGGCACAACTTGTGGGCTGCCTGCATTTGCTCATTTGCCATTTTTTTTCCTCTTTCTAATTATAAGTCTCTCTCTAATGATCAAAGTGACTATATAGAAATACGCCTTTCAAACTGCATGAAAGATGCATATATTCTTAAAACTTGCATATTGTTCATGTCTTCTGATTCTATGTGCTCCCCCCTCCCCCCCAAACCGAGAGGGGATCAAGCAGGAAGCCAGATGCACAACTGAGCGAGGAAATGAAACTCTGCCTTTTGTCCTCTAACTGTCTCCTTCCTTCTCTTTTTTATGTGCTGCAAATCTTCAGTAGGATTAAAGGTAAGATTCAGAATTTTTGAAAAGAATTTTGGAAAACAGCCCCCCCCCTTTAAATGAATTAAAGTAATGGGTGCCTTTTGGTGAGCCCTCAGTCCCTTAAAATGCTTCTTAGAACTTAATCCAACCTGCCAGTGGGAGAGCACTCACCTTTGCCCTAAGCCATATTCTGTAGCTCTTGAAGAAATGGAACCATGGAGGAGAAGGGAAGAGAAGTCCTGTTGTCATAGCATCCCTTTGCCAAGACCTTTCTAAAGGACACCCTTGCTTACCCTCACTTCACATAGCATGCAGATAGTGATGGAGCCCTTCTGGAGTTTGGGGAACCCCCACAGATCCCCAACAGCTTAACCCAAGAGGAGGATCAGCAGACCCTTCCCCAGGAATCTTCTGAAGAGCTGGCTGAAAGTGATGGCAGTGAGAAGGAGACAGGGCTCGAGGAAGAGAATGGAGCTGAGGAGGAAGAGGAAGAAGAAGAGGAAGAAGAAGAAGAGGAGGAGGAGGAGGAGGAAGAGGAGGAAGAGGACAGGCTGGTAGGAACGGAGCAGGTGTCAGACTTTGCAAGCTCCTTGATGGCAGTCCTCCATTGCTGGCACTATCGGGCCAATACTTTGCTTTTCTCCTGGGGCAGCACGGTGAGGTGCCTGTTGAATCTCTGCTGCGTCTCCCTTCTGCATGTTGGCTTAGTGCATGGCTAGTCTGCGCTCCCTAAAATCTTCTAATCAGTTGGAACTGGAGCAGGGTTGGTATAGACTAACTAGGGCCTAGATGGTATCTCTATAAGAGAAGCATTGCATGTAGGGCTCTTAACTATTAAGTGGCGCTACCAACTGACTTGGCACTTTACGCTCTCCCATACAACCTAACTGGATTTGTGCTTGATAAAAAAAAGAGAACTCTTGGATCGCTTTGCTTTGTCTCTGTTAAAAATCCATTTTTTTAATCTATTTTTTTCATGTGCAAGGAAAGGTCTGCTACATTAATCATTCATTAATAAGACAATGTTCATCTTTAAGTCATCCTCTTGACAAATCCCATTCCATGTGCTTTTGGACCCTTCCTTGGATCCAGTACTAAAGGCATATATTATAAAGCATTGATCAGGCTGCAGATTAAAAAATACACCATTGTACAATTGCTAAATGTTACAGGATATAAAACTGGCTACAAGACAGAATAAAGGTTGGTCTTAATGGCTGGCTGCAAACTATTTTGTGCCTGGGCAGCAGGTCAGCTGACATCCCACTGACATATGTTCTCCTTCCATTTGTTTAGCTTATTGCTGTATTCATTGGCTGAAATATTAGTCTTGGGCCTGCGTAGAAACTTTTGATCATTCTTGAATATATTTCAGTAGCTCGAGTAGCCTACCTTTTTTTAAAGTTGTGTACATGGGGACTTCAGTTGTGTACATGAATAAGACTTAAGTTATATCAGAATGGTAATAGAATCTGAATAGAGATATTTGGCTGCTTGTCTGATAATGCAGCATAAACACAATGATTTTGCTCTCAGAACCAATCATTTAGCCCTCTAACAAGATCATTGCTATTTCGGTTCAGGGCAAGGGCCACAAGACACAGGAAGGACCCAAACAAGACCACTCTTCCAGCATTAGAGAGAGGATTGTGGAGATTGTGTCATCTGTGCCAAAGGTAGGCAAATGCTGGCAGATAATGCAGTTCTGATCAAAGCTCAGCCTGATAACTATTTCTATTATTTGCATCATGTACAACATCATCTGGTCGGCAATTTGTGTTGGCCACAAGGGTTGCAGCATATAAAATGATTTTACAATCAGATGAACCAAGTTGTTGATAAGTACATTTTTATTGCTTTGAAAATTCTGTATCAAAATTAACAACGTAGGCCTTTGAAACAGTTTCCTAGTAGCTTAATACAGTTCACTATACAGTCGCATAATAGCAGCAGCACTTAGATTTATATACTGCTTCACAGTGCTTTACAGCCCTCTCTAAGCAGTTTACAGAGTCAACATATTGCCTCCAACAATCTGGATCTTCATTTTACCGACCTCGGAACGATGGAAGGCTGAATCAACCTTGAACCTGGTGAGATTTGAACTGCCAAATTGCAGGCAGCCGGCAGTCAGCAGAAGTAGCCCGCAGTACTGCATTCTAACCACTGCGCCACCACGGCTCTTAATAGATAACCATCCAACTGTCATTACAGTAATTTAATTGGGGTAAGAATCAGTGAGAGACAGTTTGGTATAGTGATTAAGGCAACAGACTATAGAAACCAGAAGGCTATGAATTCTAGTCTTGCCTAAGGCACAAAGTCAGCTGTGTATCTTGGGCCAATAACATTCACTTAGTCCTAGGAAAAAAGGCCACTTAGGAAAATCTTGCCAAGAAACCTTAGGGACTAATAGAGTCAACACTGATTTGAATGCACAAATAATTGTCATTGAGATTCCCTCTCTCTTCATCTCTTCTCTTTGATGTGTTCCCAGATTCGATCACCTATTGAGCTTGACAAAGTGCTAGACATTCCTTCCCATAAGGAAGAGTGTCTAGAAGAGAGCCCTCAGCATCCAGATCTAGATCACCATGGGCTCCTGGATCAAGGTTCAGATATCATGGAGTCTGCTGAAAACGTAGAAGAACTGAAGCCTTTGAGCAGCGAGGAGGAAGAGGAGGAAGAGGATGGTCATGCACCACAGTCCAGCAGCATCCTCCCCTTTTCTGTGCTTGATCAGGCCAGTATCATTGCAGAGCGTTTTGCCAGCAGCCTCTCCCGCCGCAATAGCTTGGTTCACGAGGAAGGGAAGGGTTACCTCACACCAAAGATGGCCAGCCGGAGCAGCAGCGTTCTGAGCTTGGAAGAGGGCGAAAAGGCTGTGTGTTGCAATAATGGCTGCCCTACTGTGGACCCCCAGAGTTGCAGCATCCTGCAAGAGCCTTCTGCTGAACCCTGCAACGGTGCTTGCAACAGTGCAGTGCGTCCCGGCCTGGTTGAATCTGACCATTCTTCTTGTCGACGGAAGGAATCAATGCTGTCCCACCAGGACCGGCTGCTGCTGGACAAGATCAAGAGTTACTATGATTATGCTGAGCACCAGGATGCTAACTTCAGTGTCAGGCGGAGGGAGAGTCTGTCCTTCATTCCCAAAGGGCTGGTGAGAAATTCTGTTTTTCGGATAAACAGTCTTCCCCAGCCAGAGCCTGGGCAGGAGGTGCTGAAGAAGAAGAGGCCGCCTCCCTTGGACAATAGTGTAGCAAGCAAGGCAGCATCCTTGATGCTTTCAAATAGGCCTGGTGTTGCATTCAGGTCTCCCCATTTGGAGGCAACCAGTGAGGAAAATCTAATGCCTATTGCCGAAGCGGAGTTCAGGTCACCTAATGAGATGGTTAAACACTGGGAGGAGATGGAGCAATCGAAGAGCAAACTCTGGAACAGGAGCACCGAAGACTGTAGGGAGCGCAAAGCAAATGGGAGCCTGGGCCAGGCTGAGTCTTATTTGAAAGACAGGTTCGGAAATCAGGAGAACGGCTTTGACTTTCATGAACCACTTCTTATCCTGGAGGACGAGGATCTTAGGGACATAGTAGAGGAGGAGCCAGTGGTGCCCCCTCCTGAAAACAAGGCCCCTGTGGAGCAGACCGTGCCATCCAGATTGCCCTGGGAAGCAGCACAAGAGTTAGGGAGCTGTGATCAAGATCAGAGTTTCCCTCTGATGCCCCCTCACATAATGCAGCTGGCTCACCTCACTGAGGCCGAGCTGACAGAGAAGGTGAGGAACAAAGTCTACCAGCTGGCCCGCCAATACAGCCTCCGAATTAAGAACCAGAAACCACCGATGCGCAGGCGACTTGCTGAAGTAGAGGAGGAGATGCAGAGAAACACGTTGACTGGCCAACAGGGAGTGGTTAAGAGAGAGAAAGGTATGTATAACCAAGAAGACCTTTGTTGCTATTATCTTAATTGCAGCCATACCTAGAAGTAAGGTTGTTGTAGAAAGAAAGATTATTACTATTCGACTGTTCCACAGGGTTGCCTGTCCTTAACGTAATAAAAGAACAGACATTTTGCCCAAAGGAACGCTTTGCGTCAAAAAACTGCAGGCAATTGATCTCTTAGCGTATTATATTATAAATTTACTTTTATCGTATCTTTTTGTTTTAGTAGAATTCCAAGGTGGCTCGCAGTATTAAAATCCTACAATATAAAAAATTTAACATGGGGAACATTAGCGCATTATAATAAGCAATATCAGTTAGCAAAAAAAATTCCCCTGGCAATAGTGTAGAGCTTTGTCATTGCCTTCTGTTGGGATTTCTTTTTGCCTTTCCAGTCTAGCTGAGAGGATTTCGTTAATTAATCCTGATTAAATGCTAACCAAACCCAATCTAGTTGAGCTTTTTGAGATCAGCCAAGCTCAGCTAGGAGTTACAGTAGTGGTGAAATCCAATAGTTTTTACTACCGGTTCTGTGGGCGTGGCTTGATGGGCGTGACAGAGGAAGGATACTGCAAAATCTCCATTCCCTCCCCACTCCTGGGGGAGGGATATTGCAAAATCTCCATTCCCACCCCAGTCTGGGGCCAGACAGAGGTGGTATTTGCCGGTTTTCCAAACTACTCAAAATTTCCGCTACCGGTTCTCCAGAACCTGCTGGATTTCACCCCTGAGTTACAGGTAGTCCTCAGCATAGGACCACAATTGGAATCAGAATTTCCATTGCTAAACAAGTGGTGGTTAAGTAAGTTTGTGCCCAGTTTTATTACCTTTTTTATTTTTTGGTGTTATGGTTATTAACTGAATGAGTGCAGTTGTTAAGCAAATTATGCAGTCATTAAATGAATTCATCTTCCTCCATTTCGGAAGCTAGCTGGGAAGGTCATAAACGGTGCTCACATGAACCCAGGATGCTACAACCAACATAAATACATGCCACTTTCCAAGTGTTTAAATTTTGATTACGTGGCTTTGGAGATGCCGCAATGGTTGCAAGTGTGAGGACTGGTCATAAGTCAGTTTTCAGTGTGGTTGTGACTTTGAACGGTGGTTAAATGAATGGTTGTAGGTCAAGGACTACCTGTATCACATAATAGATCAAACAAATAGATCAAACAAATAGCCTATTTATAAGCCAGGTCATCCTACCTCTTTGAGAAGGGAATTAATGAATTAAGATACCACACGTCAGGAAGTCCTGGAAACTCAACAGTCTATGAAGACGTCATTTTATTGGCAGCAGCATGAGGAGCAGGATCTCTGAGGATGGAGCAGGAGAATAGATACACGAAGAAGAACCAGACCTTTCAGTATGCTAGTCTCAAGCCATTTAAGACAATACCTTACTCCTGGCTTGCTTAAAATAATGGAAGCTTTAATTAATTAACTTCATGGACAGGGATTTAGAATGGCTGATTTAAAGTTTTGTGCATAATATATACCATCTTGAACTGAACCCAGAAAGGAATTCTAGCCAGTGGTTAAACAAAACTGCAATAAAGTGATCTGAAAAGCACAACTCTAGAAATACCTTTGATTCCTATTTTAGGTGCCGATGGAAGTTTTTAAATATTGTTTAGAACCCCCATAAGAATATATTTCAAGTCATCCTCAATTTATGACTACAATTGGGACCAGAATTTCCATTACTAAGCAAGGCAGTTGTTAATGCCCAATTTTATGACTTCTTTTGCCACAGTTGATGTGAATCACTGCAGTTAAGTGAATCTGGCTTCCCCCTTTGACTTTGCCTATCACAAGCTGGCTTGGAAGCTCATAAATGATGATCGCCTGATTCTGGGAAGCGTCAACTATTGCAAATGCATACCAGTTGCCAAGCACCTGAACTTTGATCATGTGACTCTAAGAATGCTGCGATGGTTATAAATACAAGAAATGACCATAAGGTTTTACGTTAACTTAGTTTTAAGTTAAGGACTACCTGTATATCATCCAATTGGGAAGAGTTTAATTCAGGATTAGATAATCTGGTACTTTCTAGATGTTTTGGATCAACTTCCATAATCCCAGACAAGCCTGGTTCATGAAAAGAGAGATTATTAAAGCCTGGGAGTTGCTTTGGATAGTGAGATGGGTAGTATAAACATTTAATAAATAAAAATAAGTACAGTATATAAATATTGGAAGTTCTGCAAATCTTTGTAGACACAAGATTTTTTACTCATAGACTAAACCGTGTTTAACGTTGGCTACATCTTCTTTCAAAGAAAGAAGAACCACTTGAAATCCATTTTACACCATTGGTCTGTTTTCAATAGCATCTAATAGATCCCTTTTAGGAGAATTAGAGATAGTGGCGTCCTTGGTGCTCTCTTGCAGATGTTTCATTACCCAACTTCCAACAATGACAGGGCAAGCCATGGTATATAAAAAAGAGCACCTGTTACCTAGTTGGGTAATGAAATTTCTGCAAGAAAACAACCAAGCTCAAAGACCATCAAGAACTCCACAATTCAACCCTTAGTTGCAAATATTATCTTCTCCTGAATTAGATATTTTGGTTGAATCATTCTTCATCAACAAAATGTCCGTTCTTTTATCATTTCCTGTTCCCTTAATTGACATAACTGGAATAGTATTAAGTGTTCTTACTTTGGATAGAAACAAATATATGATTGGTCAGATGTAACCTAGTAAGATTAAATTTCTGAGTTCCATTTAGGTTTCAAAATAGAATCAAGAGAGGTATGAGAGGGGTGAGAAGAGAGATACTTTTTGTCTTGAATGTTTGGGATATTATAACCAGCACATTGCCATTCTTATTATCCAAGGTTACAGAGCTGCAGGTTCTCATTTTTGGCTTCCTTTGTAAATAAGTGATTTGTGTGTGCAGAGCTGCTACTAACTAGGCAAAAGTATTAGTTTGCAGGAGAAAGAATGACCTTCGCAATTACATTGAATGGGTTGGTTCAATAAATCCCCCTCTATTTGTACCAACATTGTCTTATTCTGACTTTTTGTTTTGCTTAGGCCAAAAGAAGTCTACCTTGTGTCTTCCCAACTATGAACAAATTGTGCTTCAGGAGGCTAGCTCACTGGGCCTTCTTTCCGCTTCCTCAGCATGTCAGAAGTCACCTAAGCGCTTCTCTTCCAGTAACAGCTCCATCAGCCTATCTTCCCCCACCAGCTCCTGCACCCTCTCTCACAGTCCCCTCAGCCCCATCATGACTGAGAAATTCGATTGGCCTGACGTGCGGGAGCTGAGGTCCAGGTATTCCTGTCAGGTGGCGATAGAGAAATGCAGACCCCCGCTAGTCAACAGAAGTTGCTCAGCACCTGAGAAAATGGTAGATGATGCTAAGGTGCAGGCAGCATTTCAGGGCTCAAAGGGGATTGCAAAAACAGATGTAAAAAGCCAGCAATGCGACAAACAAAGTTGCAGGAGAAAGTCCTCTCTTGATTCCATCCCCAAGGAACTTGTTTGTGATACTCCAAAGGAATTGTCTGTCACCGGAAAGGCATCACTGGAGAACAACCAGCATGTGATTGTGATAGAGAAGTTGCCCGAGGGGACTAGTAAAGCTAACGCTGATGAAAGAGAGCCACAGATTCTCTCCTCTTCAGACCAAGAGAAGCTTTCTCTCAAAGAGTTAGTGGAGCGGTACAAGTCGTATCAAGACTCAGAAGAACATCAAAGACATGAGGGTGATGTTCAGGAAGCATGGTGGGAGAAAACCGGCAGCCAAAGCAACCTGGTTAAAAACTTAAGAGAGAAATTTCAGACCCTTAATTCTACCAGCTGAACAACCACGCCTCTTGTTCCTGTGCCATTAAGTTCTCAAATCTCCATCTCTTCTTGGATTACTACTCAAAACCTTCTTTGCCTGTTCCACATCATGCTTGAAATTTCTGGGAAGTTGCAACTGCCTCAAACTGAAGATTTTTTTTAAAAATGCTCTCTTTAAAGATCTGTGAACTTGAACATGGATCTGACATGCCACTGACACTGCACCAGGCAGCATTATTGGGCAGAACTCTTACATTTAGAAAAATCAGGGAGTTTCCGGTCAAAGCAGAGACAATACAGATCAATCATCATTTGAACATGTTCCTCCCTTCAGGAGCTGGTGTATTTGGAAATTTTTGCTTTACGAAGCCAGAGCAAGATGTACATTTCTCAGTCTCCTAGGAAAATAAGTTATTATTCTTTAAGTTTTCTTATCCCCCCCCCCCCCAGAATGTAATTTTACTATGGCTTTGGTTAATTCCAGGCCTCTCAATTTAGGAACACCCAACCTAATACTGTTTGTGTACATATTTGAATCTATATGCATTGTGCAATAACCACTTTTGACCAGCGAATACAGCTTTGACCTCTTCACTGTTGGGGGAGGGATATAACTGGGGAAGATTGCAATAACTGATTTTTATACCACATTTCCTGTGCACAGAAAATGCTGATTGGCATTTTTGAAATACAAAGCTGATTGGCAACTCTTGAAGTCAGTGATCTCTCTAAAATGAGCAGTACCAAGGACTGACACTGGTCTATTAATCCACTGGAGTTCTAAGCCATTTCAAGTCATATTACTTCATTTTAGCCCATCTTCTTAGTATAATTTGTCTTGCATTAAAATACCTTTTGAGCAAAGAAATCCTATGGGGTAAAAGTTCTCTTCCTATTCCAACATGGAGGAAATAAATGGTAACAACTCCAGGACTGAGATATTTTCTTCCTATTTCCAAGGCAGGTTGACAGTTGGCATCCTATGGATCCATAGCCTCTGTCAGAACACTAACGTTCTTTCTCTGTCATTGGAGCATTGTTGTTTGAGAAGCAGTGGTTGTGAATCTCTTGCAACCTGATGGTAGAAACAAGATCGAATCTCTCTTTCTTGAAGTGCAGAGTTCTCTGCCCTTGCAAATCTAACCAGTCTTGTAGCCCTAGGAGTGCTCTTCCCAGTACGAAAATAATCTAAAGTGCAGTTAGATTACTTCGGCTAAGAGTAAATGCTGCCTGAGAAGTAATTGCATATGGAATTGATGCCAACTGTGAAGCACTGAGTTGATGAAACCACTAAAGCTTCTGAAGGCGATAACATAATCCTGAGTTGTGTTGGTGGATTTTGAATCACCTGTAGAAAACACTCAATGAACCTTTACACTGGAAGCATTTCTTCATCACAGAAAACACTAAGACATTAATGTGTACCATAAAACACCACAACTTAGTAAGATATGTTAGTATCCTTTCCTTTGTATTGAGATAGTGGATCATTTAAGCATACTGTTCCCATCATGGTTTAAGAAGACAAACTACACACATACACGCACACAAAACCCCAAAAAATCACAGAGCCAGGAAAAGCTTATTGGTTCATTTATTAGAAAAAAAAATGTTAAATTGCTTCTGAAGCACATTCTGAAGCTTTAGCTCTTTTCTCTGGACAGTGGAAGCACATTGGAAGCAGGCAGAACGTGATGCCTAGCTGTGAAAAGAGGATTAACTCCAGCCCCCAGATCCTGTAGGAGAGGCCTTGGGGTACTTCAGCTATTGGCACTCTGAAGTATATGTATTCTGGGCCTGGTCACATGACATTCCCTTCTAACATGTGCCGACTTGCATAAGTGGGATTGTGAAAAGCAGTTGAACGAAGAGGGAAAAGCCCAGATAAGATAAGGCTGCCAATCACCAGGCAGGAAATGGATCCTATGGGATAACGCTAATGCTTTTGGTCTGTTAATAGGTAAGAGCCTATTGCTGTGAGTCACAGTCAACTCTACCTGATGCCTATAAGCTGAGAGATTTGTAATGGGTTCAGAAGCCCAGTTCATGACAGATTAAACAAACAGGATGGAAGAAAATGCACCTAAGGAATACAGCCGCTTTCTATAAGCAGGTAGTACAGTGCAGGGCAGTGGTCCTCATAAAGCAGGAATAACCTCAAAGAGTATCTTAGTCATGTTTTTATTTCAGTTATCTGAAAATGGGCAGTGCACTACAAGTTTAAACTTAGGAGTGACGGGGGAAAATGTCCTCCAAGAAAGCGATGATGACGGCACTTCTCTCTTGCTGTACATGTTCCCATTGAGTGCTAAAATGTACAAGTGAAATGCATTTAAGCAAAATGTTCAATAAAAACTCTTTTGGTGATTTTTGCAAGTGAATCAGTTGAGCACATGCCAATCTTAAAGAATACTTTGAATATGAAAGCAAATTTTCTGAATCGGTATTACTCCTTTCCTGTTGCCTGAGAATAGCTTTACATCAGGTAAAAAACAACAACACTATAGTGAAATTACAACCCTATGCTTCCTTTCTTTGGCTTAACTTGATATGTGCTATAGTAAAAGTGTGCTAATTAGAATAACTTTTTCCCCTATAAGCATAGATTGGAAGAGCAGAGAAGAGCACTTTCTTCCTGTACCCTGATATGGATTAAGATCAAAGGCGCCCTTAATCCAGAAGTGGCTGGGAATAAGCAGACTTGAATTCTACTTGACTGGAGGGGGCTAAACCACAAATAACACTGCTCAATTTAATGAGCCCATGTGCTCACAATGACTTGTTTATTTGACCTACAAACCCAAATTTAGTTTGGTATTTTACCAGGCCTTATATAAGGTTAGGTAGCCTTCATATTATAAATTAGTAACTTTCTGTGCCTCCTAAACATACACTGGGAGAAAGTTGGCAGTGATGCTTCAGAATAGTTTTGGAAGGGGAAATCCACTATGCAGACAATGCATTATATTACTACTTTTTAAAAATAAGTTACACTAGCATATTAGATGTAGTTTCGATCTCCCCATTGCGTTAGTAAGAGTTTATTGCCTACCGATTACAATCCAGGCAATTTGGAAGAGCACGGCATTTTGAGATACAACAAAAAGGAACTGAAGAATCTAAAACCTTGGTTCTTTGGACTTATATCCACACTCACTGCAATTTATATTAAGCAAAAAGATGATTCCCCCTTGTGCATTCTTTTTAGCTGTAAAACTCAACTTACAGCATCCTTTCAAAGTAAGAAAAACCCAGGCTTTTGTGTGCATGATGCTTATTAAATTTGCTCACTCCAGAAGCAATAATTATGAAATGTCCCTAGGTTAAGGCACTTTTAGAATGGTATAATATCATCCCAAACCAAAAATATTAAGTTTAATGAGCCCTAGGGGTTGGATGCTGAAGACAGAATGAAAGTTTGGCCGGCTTTGTAAGAAATGAAAATCCCCATCAAGAATGGCATACTTGCCAAAAGGCCATTGTAGGAACATCCGTCCCACAGGCCTCTTAAACTCTTAATGCAACTGGATTTCAAAGAATGTTTTCCAATTCAGCTGAGATGCTCTTTGCCTTTGCGCTGAATTCGTGCTTTAGGTTGGGGGCTTGTGACACTTCATAAAAGGAGGGCGAGGAGTATCTATTTTAAAGAGCCATTCACAAACACACCACAACAGACATTGCTGCAGAAGAGAGAAGCTGACGCAAGCGCATGCTCAGCACAACCTGTTCCACAAAGGAACAACAGAAGAGCCATTTGCTTCCGGCAAGCTGAGCCAATACAGGACAGATGTTTTTAGAAAGCTTGTAGGCAGGCATGGCACCTGCATTCTAGTTGCAAAGTGTTATATACTTCGCCATAAAGAATGGAATTAATAAGAATCTCACTAAATAACATGGAGCAAAACCCAGCATAGGTTGGTTGCAAGTTAGGCCCACTGAACTCCCTCAATTTAGCTAGTGGGAGAAATGCATAAGTCACATTAGCTGGATTGTGCTCGTAGTGTTCTGTAGAAAGTGAACATGATTTATTTCCCTGGATGCATATATATCTACAAACATCTCAATTCCAAACAACTTAGTGCATAAGTTTGAATATAGATAATTAAATTTTCTGGCTATACGCTGAACCTACTATGACTATCGGGGATTTTGCCTGCAGTTTATTGGGTGTAAACCGAACAACTTGAAAACATACTGTGCTTTATGACATGAACAACGTGTGTGGCTAGATTGCAGCTCTCCACAACGTGAAGCATTTGGCCTCCAGAAACTCTCTCCTGACAATCTAGCATGAATGCTGAAATAAGCCAGGAGCTGGATGAAGGCCTGCTGCCTCTGATCTTCAGAGAGAGAGAGAGAGAATTATTCAGCTATCATTTCTAAATTCCATGTGATGATTCTATCTGCCAACTGGTGATGGGAAAATCGGCTGATAGAATCCTGAGCTTTGGTAATGATCTGGCGATACAAAGAAAAGGAAACTGCTTCAAGACAGCACACTTTCTTTTTCATCATCTTTGGCCTGATAGAACTCCATTCCACTCCTTTTCTCTGTAACATTCCTGAAAAGCCACACAGCATTGTTCTCTTAAACAGTATTTTTCTGGAGTGATGCCCATTTTGTCAGACATCCAAGAATATGCCTCTCCCAGCTCTGTTTTGGAGAACACGGCTTATCCTGAAGCAAGGATGCTGCTTTCTTCCCTGAAACATTGGCTCTGTGCCACCTGGGGAGATGTGGTGAAAAATGAAAAGGAGGAAGTGAGATCTGTGTGGGGAACAGTGCTGGGTGGTACCAGGGGTGTCCAAGGAGACCCGTGCATGCAGTTTTTCACTATGCACCTTGGCACACAGGCATCTGACTGGAGCAAGTGGCTACTTCTTTTTGGGAAAGAAGCTGAATCTCTTCTCTTTATCTTTCTTGGTCAGGTTCACATCTGTGGTGGTGATGGGAGGCAGAGGGAGGCTCTGAGCCTTGGACTTAATGCTTTGGGAGTCAATTATTGCTGTGCTGAATCCCAGGAGCCAGGTGTGCATCTCATCCTGTACAGCAGGACAAAACGGAAACAAAAAACAAAGCAAATAAAAAATCAGGATTACCCATTTCTGTTGCAAGATGCTATCACCAGCAAAAATGCTATCACTGATGGATCAAAAAATGTAATTAGAGTAAGAAATGAGTGTGTATTTAATACATGAATCCAATAATTTCTTCACAAATACTCCAAAAGCACTGTAAAGTTGTAAACCTCCCCCTAAGGGGCTAGAATACGAATCAAAATTGAGGGAAATGAAGGAAAGCAAAATACTAAAATTGAACAATAGCTAAGAAATTAGCTGTAATGAGAATGATTGAAGTATATAGCACAGAGCAATTCTAGGCACACTTATCGTACCTAGCAGTGGCTCCCACTGGAATCTACTTCATAAGACCTACTTTTGACTGAGTGTCTTATATATGAAATCATCTGCTTATTCAACCTGCTTCTGAATCTGAAAAGAATAAAACCTGAAGAGAGACATTCTTCCTGCTTCCTTTTTATTTGAAATCAAGCCCTAGAATGGAATTATATAAATTTATTTTATGTTCTTCCTCTGCTGGTGCAGGTGCATAGAATTTGCAAGTTGAAAAACCGGATGTTTTTCAAGCAGAAAAATGGGCTAAACATATTTGAACTAAATGAATATACTCATTTTCTATTACCAAAGCTTCAGAGAATAGAACACTACAGAGCTGCCCATGTTTGGTATCATCTGTTTATTTAGCAAAATGCAGAACCAATCCAGGGGAAGAAAGCAGGCAGAGAATCAATAACAAAAGGAGCAGCAACACCACTCATTTGAGTGTTCCCTTTTCTAGAGCTGTTCTTTGATAATCAACTCCAATCATTCAGAAGTTTCCTTTTTTTCCTTTTCAGAAGAAAGTTTAAATCTATTTTGCCTCCCTTCTATTCAAGTAGGTATGTCTGATTGGTTTTGACACTGTCAATGTTAATTGGTTAGGCACACCAAAGCATCTGAATAGCAAAATAATACCAATGACCCTTAATCATGCTATATAGTCCATATTTCAATATCTGAGAAAAATATGCAAACGCTTACCTCATCTTTGCCATGGAAGAGCCATTCGCTCCCATTGCTGAGTCTGCAAAAGATAACAATTTGAAAAAACTGCAGGATACATCTTTTTTGGGGCGATTTGCATTTCAATTGTGCAATTTGAATATTCTCATCTGGAGAATATAAATATAGAATGTTAACACAGTTTACCAATCAAACCTTTAAGGTCTTGGAAGATATCAAAATATCTGATTCAGTCACGTCAGTTTTAAAGTCAGCGGCCATTCTTTGTCTTTCCTCAAGTAACCTGCTGCTTTTGCCAAAGCTGTATAGAATCTACAATGAGGAGCAGCAGCAGTAGCAGCAGCAGCCGTGTTTCATGGGCAAAATGCTGCAGAACAATCTTTCCAAAATGGCTGAGCAGGAACTAAAATAGCAAATGTGGCTCAGTGTAAAAGGATAGAGATATAAAAATAAGAGGTTCCAAAATGAGTAAAGATGTTCTTGTTTGTTATGAAGGTTGATAAGGGTGGAGGAAAAAGTACCTTTGGAAGGTACTAACCCCAGGGTGAAAAGGAGATGTTAGGGCCTTTGAGAAAGGGATTAAAAACACAAAATTTGTATCATTAAGTCCTTTTTATGCATCTATAGAGTGACCACATTTGAAATATTGTATATAATTGTATATAATTCTGATTGTAGTACCCCAAAACAAATATTGATGAGTTGAAAAAAGTGCAGGAAAAGACAAAAATTATCAGTCTGCAACTCGGCAAGGAAAGATTATAATATTTGGGTAGGTTTTTTAATTAATAAAAATGGAAGCATGCATTGTTAAAAAAAGGTTGAATCAGGATTTTTTTTTTGTTCCCATAACAATAAAAAATCTGAGAAAGCCTATGGAGGAAGATATAGGATAGCCAAGACAGAGGAAATTCTTGATATGTCATATAAGCTTTGGGAACGGGAACTGCAACTGCTACCATATAAAGAATGATACTTAAAATCTTAATTTAAAGATTTTAAAATGAGATTTGACATATGAGAGCAACTTAAGGTTAAGATTGTCCAAAGCCATTATAGTTAGATGCTGCTTCCAGGACTGAAGGAAATGCCAGCAGAAAAATCAGCAGGAAAATCATTATTATCCTCGTATTCACTGTCCATGTGGGGAAGGAAGCCTTGGATTAAACAGAACTTCGGTCAGTTCCAATGACATATTTTTTTCTAAAATTTCTTTTAGCACATTTGTTTTATTGCTTATGAGTAAAAATTCTCCAGAAACCAGGACTGTCAGAATAACTTTTGTTCAAAAGGGTGTTCCTGCATAGTATAAATGGCATCTTCTCTCTGATAAAACTTTATTTTTTAATTTGCAAGGATCAAAATGAACATATGCTGAAAAGCTTGCAGTGTGCAGAGTTACCCATGATTCCATCCCCAATCTTTGAGTGCATGCTCCAAAATTGGCTGACAAAATATAACCATTAGTATGTCACAAAAATAAAATACAAAGGAAATTATATTAATTTAATTTCCTTCAATTTGATCTAAATCAGCTATTTTGGTCTGCCGTATCTACTCTTAATCTTAGTCTACCTGAGTTGTGGAAAGCAATCCCTTGCGTGCTTTTAAATTAAGGCTGAAAAGGGTAATGTACCTCTGAGTTTACCTTTATGACAGTTGCTGCTCTTCCAAAACAGTGGGCATTCCTAGAGGCAGCCTGCCTTACCTCAGCTTGAAGACATGTTTCTTCTTCTTGTAATCTGCAGCTACTTCACAGAGGGCATTCTTCAGCCAGAAAGGCTCCTCTCCATGGTAAGGCACACCTAAAGCCAAGCTCTTGGCATCCTTATAGAAGGTCAGCTCATTGTTCCTGAGCACGCAGTATAATGTATTCCAGGACCTAGCCCAAAGGAAGAAATATGCCTTATCGTGGGAAAATCAGAAGAAGTTAAGGAACCAAACTTTTTAAACAATAGTAGAAAGTAAGTTTCACTCCCTCCAATTGGTCTGACTTCTGATGAAATGTGGGGCAAGTTTGTCCTACATGATTCCCACTTGTCCATATTCAGAATCAAATAAATAACACTTGTTTTATTCTTTCCCAGCTGATTTCCTGAATAAGGCAGGAGGGCTGCTCTTACTGTGGATAGTTCTGAGAAAAATGTTATGGGAAGTTTCCAGATTTGCTTATTTATTTTTTTAAATGCTATTAATTAAATAAAACAGATTATTATTAGGCCAATATTCAATATAATTTATGAAGGCCGATCAATGAGTTTAACAAAACAGTATGTACGGCTTTTTGTAGATGATGGCTGAATCTGTTTCAAACCTCCTTTCCCAACAACCTTCTGGGCATTCACACCTTAACCCCACTTCCTGCTTTTGGGTAGTGGCTTGGTAGTTCCTGCTGCCATCAATTATTTTCTAAAAGCATCAACTGCCTAACCCTCTTCTACTGTACTGCCTTTTGGGCAATTAAAAGGTCAATATATAAAAGATGAAATACTATCAATATCAGCTTCTGGCCATATGGCACAGGGGAGTAGTGACAGGAGCATTCAGTCATTCTTCACACTGCTAGGAGACAGACCAATCTCAAAGGAGATGAAATTTATTTATGAAATTTATCTGCAGGCCATCTCATATCCAACGGCTCTGGGTGATAAAATCTTTTTTTTTTTTTTTTTTTAAAAAAGAACATGTAAAATGAAAAATAGTTTTGCCATTTTACATGTTAAAATGCAAGCATTCAGTGTTGCAGAAGATAAATTGCAGAGCTACCCAAATAACAATTGTATCGATGAAAATTTAATTTAAAAAAGAAAAAAATCTAAAAGGATATCTTAGTCAAACCAAAGACAGTAACGATTTGTTCCCCCATCTCTGGGGACATGTCACATGTTAGAAAAAAACACTGATAGGGCATGTTTAGGCCATAGTTGCAAGGTCCATAGAGTTTCTGGGTTGTGAGGAGAGCTTTGAGAGGCAGATGAAGAGTTGCAGATAATGTTTTCTAAGAATCTGATATAAATCTATGGATTTCTGCCAGATATAGAAATATAATTTTGCCCATAATTTATCTCTATATTTATGTGCATCATTTCTCATCCAGAGGGAGGGGGAGGAAACTATATATCATTGCCCCTATTATTTCTCACAACTTGTTAAATTTTTATGTATGCATGGCTTTTTGTAGATGATGGCTGAATCTGTTAGGGTAGAAGCCTTTTAAATTTAAATAATTTATTTTAAAAAACTAAATAAGGGCCTGATAAAAAGAGTCTCTATTTGGGCGAATGGCCAGATACATTTCTCAGGAGGAAAAAACTGAATGATTAGCTATGAGCAATAATTGTGAGAGTAAAACAATCTATTTTTTAAATGCTATGTTTATGGCTAGAAAACACATTCTTATATACAGTATTTAAATTTGAGTCAAGGAAGATAAATATATGTAGTTAAACGTTCTATATATCAGCTGAAAAATAAAGAAACCCTGGCAGAAGGGATTTAAAAACGTACTGTATCAGAAGAAAAACAAAGGCCATGACAGAACAATAAGATTCTGTGATATAAATTGCCCCCATTTAGAGGTTTAGGTAGATCAATACTGTAATATCAATAAGCTTTGTGAGGCAGTTAATGAGGCTGGTGAAGTTGAATCTAAGCAGTCATGTAGCCTTTGGCTTTCAGAATATTTTGATGAGGTTAATATGCTTAGCAGGTTTTTATTTTTTTTTAAAAAAATTACAGCCTGATCTTTACTTTCTGATGACATAGAAAAAATGCAATGGCATTTTCCGATCCTTCACTGTCATCTCTCAACCACGATGCAGCAGTATTTTCACTTGGTAAGTCTAGATGTCTGCATGGGTTTAAGAGAATGATGAGAACTACCTCAGCTTTTGAAATTGCTTCCCGAAGCAAAGCTGCCAATATCTTGCCTTTCTGGTTGGCAACTGTGATTTAAGGAATTGTGGCATCACTAAGCTTCTTTGGTGCAGCTGCCTTTATTTACAAACTCATACTGAGGAAAAATTCATGCATATCATATTTTCACTACATTTTTAAAATGCAATCAGGAAACATAAATGTTTCTCTTCATACACAGCTATTGGTCTCTCCTTCTGACACAGAGATATATTCCCATCTGCAGGCTTATATGATATTGGGGCTATTACTTATCCATATTTATCCTTTGTCCTAAAATGCTGTGAATTCTGCAGAAATTCTGCTGATACTTTCTGCAGAAAGCAGCAAAAAGATCAGAGAGAGAGAGAGAGAGTAGTATTGAAATTCTTCCAACATGGGATTTGAAAACAGATCAGAAGCCAGACAACAATTGTATGTACCTGTTGGAAGCCCTCTTGTTAGGTGCCTCTAGGTCATGCTTCCGCCCCAAGTAACCCTCAAGTTGTACACTGTGGGATTTATCAATCTGTGCTGGGAGGGTTGCTGTCTCATCAATTTCACTCACAGGGGTCTGGACCACTTTAAAAAGAGATTCCTTTGTGGACATTTCTTCAGTGTCTACATTGATCTCTGTCTCAGGCAGTTTGTCTTCAGGCAACTCTTCTGGTGCTATGTCATGACCTGTTTCATCGTCTTGTGCCTGCTGTAAACATGAATATAAGAGAAAGTTGAAGTAAAACCAGGAGCAATGCTGGGATTATGGGTTAAGGATGGCCCATGCCATTCCCCTGAAGAACCTAATTCTTCACATTATCCCAAATAGGTTGTTATGATTGTACACTTATCTCAGAAACAAACAATAAGTATATTTCAGAAAAATCCCTTCTTTGCCTGAAATTGATTCATATGGAATATTAGTCCAAACATGAGAATTGTTTAGGATTGCTCTCTCCTTAGGATACTGGATCGCAAGATGCTGGATTTTAAATCAGGGTAGAAGCACTTAAAATACACTCCATCCCCAAAGCATTTTTTCCAGATATTATGATATCATCTTGGTTCTTTCTGATAACCCTTGAGTAGCATGAGGAATCTTACTATATGAGAGGAGACAAGCTTGTAGTTCCTCCACATAGCAGCATTGTTGCTCTATAACAGAGTCCCCATTTGCATCTTAAATATAGCAGAAGAAAGAAGTTTTAGGCATATTCCTATATCCTCATGACACTGTCTTCATCTTATTTTTGCCCCTGAGTGAGAGAAGCCATCAGTAAACTCCAATAGCTTGAAGATTTATAAAATCTGATCAATCACATATTACCTAGGATGGGAACGGCTGGTACTTCTTAGTCACTTTAGGTTGGTGCAGCATATCTTTTCTCCTTGTGTCCAAGATGCAATGCTCTATTGTCATTTTTGTGTGTTTTTCCTCTATAGAAAGAGGAAAATATTCACAGCAACTCCCTGCAGTCAACCTTTGGTCAGTTTCTTGATGATTAACTCATTTGAAATAAACTCATATATGCTAAAGCAGAAGAGCCACCTCCTTAGACCTTTGCAGCTCACGCAAATCTGCATTGAGAGAACTGCTTCATTTTTTGTGCTCCCCCTCCCCCAGTTTTTTGGTAAGTAGCTTCATGCAATGTTACAAAAGATTGCGAATGATTTTTTTTCATCCCAATCAGTTTCCTATGAATGTGAGGGGGTTACAGCATCTTCGTATTGGAGCCATGGACGTAGAGATTATTTTCTTTTAAGTGTGGTAGTCTTGCAGATTAGTTTTAATATTAGCTGCCAACTAGGAGGTGCCTAATCAGGTGATCTGCTAATGTCCCCATCAGCTTTCTGTGGGGGTTTTGTTTTCTTCTCCTGGAAGGGTAGAGGCATATCTTTGTACATTTGAGTGTTTGTGCATGAAAACAAAAAGTGGCTTGTTCATAAGAAAGAGTGCCCTATGTACAGTTAGCTGACCAGTGAATGTTACAAATGTGATGCCTTATCTTATTGGCAAATAGTCTAACTAATACATTTAATACTTTTTATAAATCTTGGACTGGCATTTTTTCCAGGGTATACACACACATATAGCTTATATCCATGTATATGTATGTAATACACACACATTCAGGAAGGGGTGATTTCCAGAAGTGGTTTAATCTACAGTTTGCAACCTTAGGTTGACAAAGTGAGGAAACTGGGCATTGCAAGAATTTCATTCTGTGTTTATATTCTTCTTTTGTCTGCCCTCCTTTTTCAGAAGAAATCATTTTAAATTCATGGTCATTTTCCTCTCAGATAAATACAGCTGATATTCTGAAAGATAACGTTCTATTAAATAACACTAGACTGCTATCTCTTGAGTGAAGGAAAAAAGATCCTGCACATAAAAACTGAATAAAATTTAGTTGAGAGCCCTTCTAATGCTAATTCTCTACACTAGTTACTTTGAAAGCGCAATCATGTGATTGTACTACCCATATTGTAATATGTACCACACATTTTTATCTGACTAGAGGCTAATTATAGGTCTCAGAAATGCAGTTCTTTTGATCCTAAATTGCACTTGTTCTAAGATAGCTCTTCTACCAAGTCTATAATATCAGTGGAAATGGAATTGAACCATTTTAGGCTACTTCAAACATTTGGCTTCCTAAACTCATGGTAATGTTGGGACAAAATAGGTATAATATCTAACAAAAAAAGAAGTCTTGTTTAGAAACAAGATGGCCCAGAATGTGCACTACTTGCTATTGGTTAAAATGCTTTAGTGAAGACAATGATTGAGAACATCCATATCACCAAGCTAAAATATGGGTGAACTAGTTCAAGTTGCATGTATCTGGCAAGTATACGTAAATTATGATAAATTATGATTCACAATGTAAGTTAAGCCCAGGCAACTGGATTAATGTACTAAACCATGAGCTAGTGGGTAGGAATTGTGTGCATCTAAGTAAAAGTAGTCCTTGACTTATGACTATAATTGGAGCCAGCATTTCCATTGCTAAGTTGATTGCTAAGGAAGTCGTGCCCAATTTTATCTTTTTTTCTATGGTTTTTAAGTGAATCACTGCAGTTATTAAGTGAATCATGAGATTGCAATGTGAATCTGGCTTCCCCCATTATATTTGCTTGTTGGAAGCCATCTGGAAAGGCTGCAAATGGCGATCATATGACCCCCAGATATTGCAGCCATCATAACCATCAACACATTGGTTGCCAAATGCCCAAATTTTGATCACATGACTGTGGGGAAGCTGCAATGATCATAAATGTGAGGACTGGTCTCAAGTATTTTTTCAATGTGTAGTAACTGAAGGGTAGCTAAATGAATGATTGTAAATTGAGGGCTACCTGCATAGGTAAATTATGGTTTACTATGGTTCAATTAATTGTTTCTATCTTGTAACTCTAGAACCATGTCCTTTATTATCTTATCTTCCGTTGGTAAAGAAATTATGTCATGTTTTGTATTTCTCTCCAAGTAACAGTGCACGAATTAAAAATAAGTGCAAAGGAAATGTTTATATCCTATCTTTTTTTTCTATCAAACATTAACAAGAAATGTATTAAGTAGCATTGAATCTGTGCCAGTCAACATGTCTACAACATGCTGATTTGATAGTCTCCCCCTTCCCTAGAAATGTTACTAAGACAGCAGTGTTGGAAGATCTCTATGAGAAAAGCTTTCATGCCAGCTTTACCAAACAATTCTCTGGATCTCTTGCAGATAGCATTACAATTACATTGATGTAAAATACAAATTCTAGTGCTGATATACAATATAAGTTGTGGGATGTTTGGGTTACAGTTTGCTTTAAACTTATTGTATTGGAAACTACTATGAGAGTGTTATGCCGGATTAAAAAACAAACACATTTCTTACATAGATATAGGCAAGTTTTTAAAAAAGCAATTTCTGTTGACGCTTACAACACTTAATTCTACTTATATCAAATCTTTGTGTCAAAAATGGGAAATAATTGACAGTTTGAGATGCACAGTTTACCACTAGAATACAGAATGGAGTTCTAGGGCCAACATTCTTTCTACTTGCCACCCAGATACAATGTTCAATCTTTTCTTTCTCTATTCAGAAATCTCATTATAAATTTGTTAAATTATATCCCCCAAATTTGGAATTCTTTAATTTGTAAAGAACTCTAGATATTTATTTATTTATTCAAATTTATATGACAGGCTGCTCTGAAAAGGCTGAATTATACTGTGCCGTATATTCCTGGAAGAGCCTGCTAGAGGCTAAAAGCTGACCTAATTTGTGGACCCAGTTTGTGGGGGGCAATAAGCTGACTTTGTATAAATATACAAAAGTATGAAGGCTATTGCTTAGCGCATT
>JANHFK010002500.1:28399-38618 GCA_036250565.1 Sibynophis collaris | reverse complement strand
TTTTGCTCTCCCCAGGCTCCAGAGACTTTCTAGGAGCCTGGGGAGGGTGAAAAGGGCCTTCCCCACCCCCCAGAGGCCCTCTGGAGGCCAGAAACAGCTGGGGGCGGGGCACATTGAATTATGGGTGTGGGCACGCGTGCGCACGACCCACCCACGCTCCTCCCGCTTTTGGCACGTGACAGCAAAAAGGTTAGCCATCACTGGGCTATAGCTAGGAAAGGTTTCATAATGCAGTACAGCATATTTGCTTGCAGAGAGGAATCTCCAACCTTGGGATCTGTTTCTGCACAATGCTGCAGAGGAAGTGTATAAGTACTGTAGAGCCTTTTGGGGTATATCTAAGACAAAGTTCTAAAAAAAATATATCACCCCCAATGAGAGAGTTCAGGTGCCAGAACCCCTCAAGGCTTTGCCAACTAAGGGTAAATGGGGGGGAAAAAAAGAAAATGGCCATACAACAGCTTCTGCTCTCCTGCCACAAAGGCTCATAAAGAATGCTGCCAGCAGCAGGTGCTAGGGATCATGCCACAGTCTTGGAAGGCATCATCTGGTCTGGTCTCTGCTCAATTCGCTCACAATTGAAAGTTGGAAAAGAAGGCTGCTGGCAGCTCCAGTCTTGTGCCAACGGAGGCAACTGCCATCCTGGGAGTTACAGAGCACAGTAATCGTTCCTTCCTTCCCCCATCTCTGTCTCTGGACTTCCCCTGTGCTACACAGCTACCACTGCTACTGCTGTGAGGACCCTGCATTTGTTGAAGGTGCAGGGGAAGGAGTAATAGGACCTCGGTGCCTTTCAGCTCCTAGGTGGCCTCCTCCCTGGCTTTGACAACTCATTGGCATCTAATCCAGAAGGCAAAAATAAAGGCTAGACTCGGTGATTCAAGATCACAGCCCTCCCATTCTCCTAATTTATACTCAGGAAGAGGAGAAAAACTGCACTAGGAGGCAATCTTAAAAAACAATAACTTTATTTTAAAAGCTGAACAACCACCTTCCACTCCCCAAATGGAAGAAAAGAGTTCCTCCCATACTTTATGGCTTATCAGCATGAGAACAACCTAACAAAACTGGGAAATGATTATTCTGCTGTCCCTTTTTTCTCCTCTTTGGATTTTTCTGCTGATACGTCTTTTGCTCTCAAATAAATTAATATCACTGTGAGGTACATTTAAAGTATCAATTCTTGCTGGCATTTCACCATTTGAAAAGTGCAGATGGTAAAACAATACAACATAAATATGAAAGGCTGCAATAAGTTATTGAATTTTCTAGAAAGGATAAACTAAAACTGGTAACTGACCAGTGATGAATCTTCTGCAGCATGGGAAAGGGCATCTTCTAAACTTAGTTCCTTCTTCCCATCCTTTTCAATAGGCCTATAGCAAACAAAAGTGTATTCTAAGTAAATGTTAAAACGGAAATGGTATAATTGACAACTTCCTTTTTCATAAAGACATTTGATGTTGAAAATGTTGGTGCCTGCTATAAATAAAAGGTAATTAAAAATCCATATACTGTAATTCTAGCATACAGGTAGTTCTCTACTTACAACCATTCTTTTAGTGACCGTTTGAAGTTATAACAGCACAGAAAAAATTGACTTATGACCAGTTTTTGCACTTACATCTGTTGCAGCACCCCCATGGCCACATGATCAATATCCGAGCACTTGGCAACTAGCATGTATTTATGATGGTCGTTGCACTGTCCCAGAGTCACGTGATCACAATTTGTAACCTTCCCAGCTGGCTTCCAACAAGGAAAGTCAATGGGGGAAGTTGGATATTCACCTAACAACTGCAGTGATTCGCTTAACAACTGTGGTAAAAAAGGTTGGTAAAAGTGCTGTAACTCACTTAACAACTGTCTTGCTTAGCAGTGGAAGTTTTGGACTCACTTGTGGTAATAAGTCAAGGACTACCTCTAGTAAAATAGATTTATGGAGTATGAACCTTTATAATAATAATAATAATAATAAATTTTATTTCTATACCGCCCTTCTCCCTGTTGGGACCCCGGGCGGTTTACATGTAAGAAACATTTATAATTGCATGTAAGATCTAGAACTCAATCAAAACCAAGAGCAAAATTACAGAAAGAAAAAAGGAGTAATATAAAAATTTCTTTATGTAATGAGCAGTGGAATTTGTTTTAAAAGAGAGCAATTGTCCAAATAATTACTTTAAAAAAACTACCGGACACTAGGAAAAGAAAATCCTCATAATTACAGAAGAGACAATCTTTTCTTCCATTTTAAACAGGTCACTTTCATAAAGAAGATCAGACTGAATAGAATTCCCATCTATCTATCGATCTATCCAAAACATACTTTTGAGAGAAGGGAATAGATACGGTTTAAAACAGATCGTAGTTTTGTTTTCTAAGTTTTTTCAGACTCGACAAAAAAGATCATCAAGAATGGACTGAAAAGAATAAATTATTTTGCTGCATTTTCAAAATCTATATATTATATGCATGTTTTAACTTTGGGGAACAGTAATGGCTCCAACTGTACAGTATTGAGTGATTAGGTTTAATAGGGAGTGATAACAAATACATTGCATGGATTGTAAGAAATATACTGTGTACTATAATTTTAAAATCTTATTACTAATTGTGAAAATGCAGCCGATTACTCTGCAGCTGATCTCTAGGAAACTTACCTGATCTCACATTCTGGCTCTAACTCAAACTCAAATTCCAGGTCCGTAGTCTTAGCTATTTTATGCTGTGAAGACTCTTCTGAAAATTTTCTCTTCCTTAATAATTCAAGCTGCGTGCAAAACAAACTATCTTCAGTGGGATAAACAAATACAGACTCCTTATAGCAGCCTTTCCCATGTAGTATTCACCCCTGTTGCCATTCTTTTTCTTTTAATTACTATATGAGGACCCAGATTGTTGGGGGCAATATTCTGACTCTCTAAACCGCTTAGAGAGGGCTGTAAAGCACTGTGAAGCAGTATATAAGTCTAAGTGCTATTGCTTTTGCTATATATTTGACCTTCAATCTGATCATATCAACTTCCTTGCTTTGTATTGTAGAGCCTTATATATTTTCCATAGTGACTATGATCAATTTTATTAAATAAGGACAAACAATGTTTTAAACATTATTATTATTGTTGTCCACTATTTCAATTATGTGTTGTCTATAAAAATCATTTGTTTCTTACTCTACTTCTATCTAGCTTCAAGGCTGCTAACAAGTCTTGCAATATAATATTATTATGAAATTAATAATAAAGCCAATAAAATTTATAACAGAGTTAGAGTTTTTTGTTAGAGTACAAAAAATATTTATACATCTATACCAATCACCCAGACATACTAATAAAGGAACAACTAAACTTTTGCAGGTTTCCAAAAGATAAGGAGTGACGCTATTGATCCCATTTTAAGGGGCAAGATATTCCATTTGAGGGGACATTGTGTTAGCCCTTTGAGGCAAACCCAGTCAGAAAACAGATTCAACAAGAATTCATACAGGATCTTGAATGTCTGTGTTTTATTTCCCTCTTTTGCCCCTAGGAATTAAGATAGGGTCAGTTTGAATTTCTTGCTAATATTTTGTTTCCTGAATTTAAAACACACTTTCATAACTTTTGTCCCTTAGTTTCTCCAAGGTTATCTCTGATAATTCACATCTAAGCACCATTATCATCCTAGCATTTTATGAGAGGGTGAAATGAATGACATTTGCTCAAAGATCAATTGGTTTATCTGTCTGTCCATCCGTCCATCTATCCATCCATCCTTCAAAAAGTCTTTAAAACAAGGGCTAGGATGGCTGGCAGACCTCATATGGGAATATTTAATATGCATTGTATGCTTTATTGCTCTGTTTGGATATCAGCTTCTGTATTATTTTATTTTCAAATCATTTTAAGTGTTATATACTATAAACACACAATGATTAGATAATAAGGACATGAGGGGCTATTATCAGTTCCTTCTACTCCAGGCATGGCTTTCCAACATGATACATGATTCTATATATCAGTTCACTTTCCCTACCTACATTTAACCCTAAGGTTAAAACACCTTTGCATCCATCAATGCCATAAAGCAAGTTAAGTTTCATATTAATCCCCAAAAATTCTACCCCAGAGTTTCCTGTTCTGCCACTTCCAGGAAGCTGGAATAATGAGAGCAGCTGCATGAACTCTTCTGATCCACCCTACAATCCCAAAGGCAAAGAACTTTGAAAAATAGAAAGAAAACATGGACAACTTACTGTTGTGAGACGTTCTAATGCAGCAAAACGTTCCTCCCATGTTGCTGTGGATTTCTCAAATGCTTCATGCCTTTTCAACAGTTTCTCTACACCTTCCACAGTTTGACCATAATCACCACTAAACAGATAGGGTTCCTGGGCAACGAGCCAAGCTTCAGCCACTGAAGCATCTCTGGAAAACTGACACACCTCTAGCACTGTTGTAGGAAAAACAAACATGCAAACAAACAAGCAAAAAGGAACATTATATACATTCAGGACCTTCAGATGAAGGCAAAGATAAATCCCCCTTACTTAGAATTATGAGAAGATCTGGACTTTCATTTCTACTGTATATAGAGAGAATTCCATTTGCATAGAATAGTTTATAGCCAGTGCAAAGAGTGAGCTACTTTATGTGGTACTCACACAAGCGAAGCCAGTCCCAGCGTCTATCCCACTTTTCCATCATCTCCCTCCTCTTCTCTGTCAGTTGTAGCAACTTCTCTTTTATCTAAAAAGAAAAGGAGGAAAAGCATGCATTTTTTGTGGATTAACAGACTGTATGTTGTTTTTACATTTTGTCTTATTTGCTCACATTTCATTTTGCTTTTCCTATTGAAAAAGAACTCAATTTGGTTTATTCATGACAATATTATAAAAACACTTTAAGACCACCGTAGGTTACTTTGCAGAGGATTGTGCCCAGATAGTGTGCAATAAATCAGAGACAAATTCAATTGTCATATAATGCAGCCATTGTGTAGAATCTTTGTGCCCAGAGATGTTTCAACTATACTTTAAATTGATGTGATACTCTCAATTAAATTAAAGTATAAAGTACAATCAAAATCACAAACAAAATACAAGTGAAAAACTAAGATGTAAGCTGTGCATCATAGCAGCAAGCCTATTTTTGGAAACTGCTCTGTTTAAGTTCCTCTTTAAGTAGTGCAGCTTCAAGGGTCAAGAAACGAAGTAAGAATTTCTCATCTGTTCCAGCTTTCCTCAATGCCTTGCAAATCATTCTCACTAAGAAGGCTTATCTCCACTCTCAGGGATGGCTGAGAGAATAATATAACAAGCGAAGCCTGTCTATTTGTGCCCTTTAAATGATAAATTTTCAGAGGGGGCAATCTGATGTGTAAAAATACTCATTAGTTTGAGTACTAGGCAAAAGCACAAGAGAGTCACCTTTGGTCACTGAAGGAGACTCTTCTTTGTTTTTTTCTATCTTTAAGGCGAATTTGGAGCTCAACCAGTTTTCATACTGTTTATCACTAACAAATCAAAATATATATCTCTCCTTTCATTCACAACTAAGTCCTTACAAGATTCTGAGAATCAAAAATGAGGAAAGATTTATCTCATTTCCAGAAACCGATGGCATTACTTCTGCTTTTAAAATCTAGATGGGACAGCACTTTAGAGTGCTCTAAACAAAACAGATGCTTAAATCTCTTGTAAAGCCTGCTATGGAGAACACTCACCTCAGCTGCATCATGGAGCTTGCGCTGCAGTAAAGTTTTCCCAAGATCAATGCAGGCAGTGAAACTTTTATCCCTAGTGGCTATCTCAGACTTGATGTCCTGATGGTATTTCATCAACAATTCCACAGATGACACATCCCTTAAATTAAGAATAAACCATTCTTAATGAGAAAACAAAATATCACGATGATT
This sequence comes from Sibynophis collaris, assembly GCA_036250565.1. Lineage (NCBI taxonomy): Eukaryota > Metazoa > Chordata > Lepidosauria > Squamata > Sibynophiidae > Sibynophis > Sibynophis collaris. Next base: position 32,720 of record JANHFK010002500.1, on the reverse strand, counting down.
TTAGAGGTAATATTTTACATCTATGAATATAAACTGAGAAGCATTGCTGAGAGTCCCACTGACCCATTATGTTTTCCACGGACCAGGCAAAAAAAGGAACAAAAGAAGGGTTTCACCTGGGCTTCTCCTGGGTTTCAATCTGCCGGATCACACTCTCCATCCAGGACATGAGGTCTCGCACCATGCAGAAGAAGCGGAACTTCTCGGCTGTATCAACCAATTGAGCCCGCCGCCCCTCACAAGCCTCCAGCAAGGCCTTCCAAGCTTTTACCACCTCGTGTTCTTGCTTCTGGATGGCCATGGCCTTTTCTCCAGCATAGGCTGCCAGCAGGCGTGCTGCCACCTCCTGAAAATGCTGAACCTGCCAGAGCAGAGAACACTTCTTATGGAGACGAGGAATCACAGGGACATGGGCTCCATAGCAAGCTAAGGCCGGGAACATAACTGTTTCTCAAACCCACTTTCTAACATTAAAAAAACATCTGTCCTTTTCACTGGATAATGAAAATGTTGAAATATGTTTGATGTGGATACTGTACTGTAATTCTGCTAATTCAGGAGAATAATTTCTTCTGGTATTGGTTTCAAAAGATTCTGGCAAAATCTAACTTCATAGACTAAAAAGCTTTCCAAGGGTAAGTAGTCTCAATTAGGTTAAGTAAATTCATAGTTTATTGGCTTCTGGTTAGATTTCACAAGCTCCCCAGTAAATTGCCCACCTCTCCCCAGCCATCAAATGAGAGAGGATACCACCAGATGGCTCCACGTGTTTTTAAGAAGCTAAGAGGTTACCTGCACTCCCAACAGGTGAATATCTCTCTCAAAGGCTTTGTGCATCCTGTGGAAGGATTCGGCTGTATTGACATCTCGGCCTAATTCCTCAGGCAGCTCCTTGTGCTTCTCTTCAATAAGAACCTGGATCTCACTACCGTCATAAAAGAACTTGTGCAGATCATAGGAAGCTGTCAACAACTGCATTCTGGTGTCAATCAACTCAAGCAGGTCAGCCCAGCTCTCGTTCAAACCATCCCTCCACTCTGCAATCGTGGCAGCTTCTGGGTGGATATCAATCAGCTGATCAGTTCGGCGAGTGACATTGTCCACCCACTCCTGTCCCAGGTTTCCTGTTTCTCGGGCGAAGTCACGGAACTTTTCCCGTAGCAGCTAGTCAAAAACCAAAACCAGAATGAACAAAATATTTTTCAATACCTTTCATCCTTGAGCCAAAAATGGTAAAAAGTTTGCCTGGTGATACAGAATTTTAAAAAAATCTTTGGCTTTTTCAGCTATCAGACCTGCTTTTATCCCAAATTTAAACATAGGAGTACCTTAAAAATGTTGCTTCCCAAATTAAAGATTGGCTATTTTCTTTTTGCATAACCTTATTAGACAACATTGAAATAGTATACATATAATCATGCTCACCACAGGCAGAGTTATTCATAAATGAGGCAGTGTGCTGCCCAAGGTTTTGCAGAGTGCATCACCCTTTTATCACAATCAATTTTTTTCAAGGGTTTAGTATAAAATTTCAATTTTAATATTAATTGTAATGTTTTAACTTTTGATGTCTGATGTTCTAATGCTTTCATCCTGTAATTGTTTTATTCTATTATTTATGGTATTGTAAGCTGCCTAGAGTTGGTTGGAAAGAGATGAGTAGCATACAAATTTAATAAAATATATACAAATGTTACCAAGTGTACTGCATGTACATTTTAATACAAATTAACTTCAATTGTTCTCTTAATTTTCTTTGACCCTTAACACCAAATCCACAACATTCAATCAATAGGCAGCTAGAATAAATGTCAGAACAGAATCTTTTGAAGCAAAAGCAGCTTCAAAGATTTCTCAAAAGTGAAACCATATCACCATGATAATACTTGAATAAGTCTTGTGCAAGCAGTAAGAAGTAAGAATATTTTTGGTACATCACAGTGGGCCACATTGAAAATGATCTATTCCTTATTAATAGCTATTTCACAAGACCTGTGAGAAGTATTTTAGGAAATTTCACAATGATGATGCAAATAAAAAAAAAAGATCTTGTTAATCCACAGAGAATTTATAGAGGTTTGGCCTGCAGAAATGGTTGCTAAATTTAATTATCTAACTATGATCAGGGAAGGTTCAGACAATTATTTAATATGTCCTGAATTAATTAAGAATAATTTAGACTGGTGGGCACCTAGCTTGGCTTTGTTGTTTGCATCTGTAGACATGTATTATTGTACCTCTAGGAATTGGCGGCCTACAATTATAGATTGCATTTTCAAAATAAGGGAAGAGAGAGATCTCAATAAATGGCTTTTAAAATATGCCATATTAACAAGAAAGGGAACTAGTTGGGAGAATAATTATAGCCCTATAATGGAACTGCATTCTTCTTGATTCATACACCTATATCCAGTCTCTTTTGTTTTCTTTCAAGAGAAGAAGCCTTATGAATATGAAGAAATAGTGGTGGTGTTACAGGTGTGACTCTTTTATAGGTTTCAGATTTTCAGCAGAAACTAGTACCATAAATTAATTCTGTGTAGGATTTATTACAGACACTTTTTCTAGAACACTATAGATAGTGTTCTATAATGTCTTAAATGTCTGTTAAATTTTTATGGCAAAAAGGTATTGTTGTCTAGAGTTTCCTTCATCAGATGTCTTTCTTGCTTTTGATTCAAGAAACATGAATCCTTCCAGAAACAGCTTGTGATCTTTACTTTCCCCATGAGTAATATATACATTTCTAACTACTAAAATATAGGTAATTGTAATGCACCTGTCAGCAATTTTTTGTCAAGCTATTGCAGGACATTGTGTAGAGTTAAGCTGCACCACTTGTAACCTATGGTCTACACCTCAAAATAAAATGGCCACAATGGACTGCCCAATGGACATTCTCACAGTGCTTGCTCACAGTGGCATGGTCGAGGTCTTGACCCATCTCTGGGGATGATGCGATTACATCTCTCTCTGCAATCCACTGCTCCAGATCATCAACTTCTCGCTTCAATTTGAACAGGTGATATGCAAGTTCTACTTTACGTCTGCGTTCCTCAGCCAGGTCTTTCAGCCCTGCATACTGCTTATCTACTTGCCCCTGCAATCGGATGATATCTTCTCTGAAAAACCACAAAGACAAAGTTTGGAAACAAGTCACCTAAAAGGAAAGGCAGCTCAACTCAATCATATGCAATAGATTTGTGATTCTCTCAGCTAATGTATTCCAAAGCTTTTGGAGTTACTGTTACCAAATGTACTCACCCTTCTGGGTGGCCAGCAGATAGTAGTTTCTGAGCCCGATTGGCCAGCTGCTTGATGTTTTTCCCATATTCTTCTATGGATCGCTGCTGGCGAAGGTGTCTCTTCAGCATTACAATGCCACTCTCTTCATCCTAAAATGGTTAAATAATTGAATCTATTGATCTTTGCAGTGAAGAAAACCTAGCTCCATTCCCCAACAACAAGGCCAAAGGAAACCAACCCCTTTTCCACATGGCCCTCCTCAACAGGCTTAGGTTACATAGGCTAGAACAGTTTTATAGCTTAATCTTCCTTTTCCTCATTGAAAAGAACTCCTGGCTCACAAGATTTCTTTCTGCTTCTTATAACCAAGGCCCTATAAATTTTTACATCCTCTCATTGGTCAGCTGGAAAGGATGCTGCTCAGGTCCATGGGACACAGCTGTGCAAGAATCAACAGGACAATGCAGAATGGCTGCCAAAGATGTGATAGATGAAGTCAGGAGGTACGTGGAAAGTAGCCAAAGAGTGTATAAGTTATGAATTTAAGTGGAGTAAGCTCCAGTGGACTTGCTTCTGAATCAGGTTTAATAATATAAGATAATTTGTGAAAAAATTATCCCTTCTTCTCCCAAATTGTACATATTCCTAATGTCACTTAGGTAGGTAGTTCTTATCCTAAACAAAAAATAGCTTAAGCAAAGGAAAAAGAAATCAGTGCTGTTGAAAACATTAAATCAGCTCCATTCTGAAGGAAGTAGAACTTTTTCTGTCACAACTAGGTTATGGTGCTCTATCTTCTTTTGCATGGGACAGTAAACTACAATGCTTTGTGTATGAGAGACAAGAGAAGAGAGAAACAATTTTTCTTTCTCTTTCACACTTGCTCTTTTTAAAACTGTTACACAGGATGTTAAGCTATTCTTTATAAATTATCATACAATATAGACTAGTGGTGAAATCCTACCGGTTCGGACCAGTTCGGGAGAACTGGTAGGGATAATTGGCATCGGTTCACTGAACCGGTAGCAATCATCCCTGGTGGCCCTGCCCATGGCCGGCCGCTCACCTGCTTGCC
>JANHFK010002500.1:6285-16847 GCA_036250565.1 Sibynophis collaris | reverse complement strand
TAGATAGACAGACAGACAGAAAGATAGGGATGGATGAATGGATGGATGGATGGATGGATAGATAGATAGGAAGGAAAGAAGGCAGGAAGGTAGGTAGGTAGGTAAGTAGGTAGGTAGGTAGGTAGGTAGGTAGGTCGGGGTCTGATGAGTGTCAAAGTCACTATTGTAGATGAAATCCAGAGCACCCAGGAGTACATCAGTAAGATGGTACTCAAAGATGAGCTGCTAAGGCAGCAACAAATGTGAGAGGAAGATCAAACAGAGGAAGTGGCATGTCAAGACAAGACTTTGCAGATGTGCCACTGACAGATAGCTGAGGAGGCAGTCAACAGGAAATCCTACCAGTGGGTGGAAAGGGCTGAATGAAAGGGCAGTACTGAGGCACTAATTACAATAGTACAAGCAGTTAGCACCAGATTCATAGAAATAGGGGTCTACCACATCTTAGGCAGAACCTAAATTTTACACTATGCAGAGAGGCCTCAGAGACAATCCAACACATAGTGGAAAAGTGCAAGATGCCAGCAGAAATAGCATACATTGAATGGCACAGTCAAGTAGCTGGCACTGTATACAGAAAAATCTCTACAGAATATGGGCTAGACTCAACTAAGACAAGATGGAAGATCCCACTAAAGGTTGTGGAAAATAAGAAAGCTACACTCCTATGGAACTTTCAGACAAACTGGCAAGTACTGGCCAATCAGCCAGACATAATGGTAACTAGCCAAGGACCAGAAGACAGTAGTAGCGATAGATGTACTGGTGCCAAGTGACAGCAACAGACAGGAACTGGAGAGGATGTGGAAAGTAAAGACCAAAGTGGTCCCAATGGTGGCAGGACCACTCGGGGCTGTGACTTGTAAGCTGGGAGAGTGGCTCCAAATTCTAAGCAGGAGAAGAACCAGAAGGAAAGGAGATAATCTCAGGGGAGTAGCAGTGATGTTTTGAAGTATATTTATTTATCCCAAAATAAGCATAGAGGAAAATCTTGTTTCACCATAGAGATACATATTTTACCTGCTCCCTTTCTTTCTCTTTTCCAGAAATCCATCTTTGGGAGCAATGCATTATATGGTAGAAAAGAAATGGGGAGAAGGAATGGCCATTATTTGATGATGGATGAACAAATGGCATTCCCTCAGTCTATCTTGTTTGCCTAGACAAATTATAGCCATAGCTAAACTTACTATTTATCTTTGCATATTTATAGCAATATTTGGAAAATAGTGAAGAAACAGTTGGACAAAAATAAGAGAATCTATTACCTGGCATTCAAATGCTCTTGGCACTGCCTCACTTTCCCACTCCGTGGATGGCCACTTTCTATTAGGGCCCTAGCAGCTCTATTGACCCCTTCAATCTGAGAAGCCAGGCTGTTTATTTCCTGCTCCAAAATATCAAACCTGCAAGAAAACACTTTGAATGAATGAATGAAACCAAAGCCACCATATAAATAGCCATCTAGAGCATCCCAGTTATGTATAATATACAGGTGATCCCTAACTTAACAACCACTCATTCAATGGCCATTCAAACTTACCATAGTGCTGGTTACAGTAATACTTATGAACAGTCTTTGTATTTAAATTTATTGCAGCATCCCCACGGTCACGTGATCACAATCCAGGTGCCTGCCTTGCCCCCTGTGATCACATGATCCTAATTTGCAATTTTGTTTGCGAGCTTCCTACAAGCAAAGTCAATGGGGAAGCCAGCAGGAGATCACAAATGGTGCCTAAGTGCTTACTTAACAACCCATGGTGATTCATTTAATGACAGCAACTGGAAGGGCTGTAATTTCTATCGCTAAGCAGGGCAGTCATGGGATGTTGCACTTTACAACCATGGCACTTAGTGATGGAAATTCTGATCTCAATTATTATCATTAAATTAGGAATCCTGTATGTAAAATGACAATGACAACAATGATCATGATACAATCTAGTAGTTAGATTGTGTCTACAAGGAGGAGAATCTAAGCATAAAAGCAGCACCTGACAAAAATTTGTTTTCATATCTTAGACTGCAAAGATATGTACAGTATATATAACAATTTTAATTTCTGGATATGTAAAAATAATCAGTTACTTTGGGCTGTTCAGACTTCTAAATGTTTATCAGTTCTTCACTGTTATCCTTTTAATTTCATTTTACATTTCCTATCAAAAAATCAGTATTGGGAAACTCTATGCAGATGAAAATTGTGTGTGATTTTTGCTATATAAACATACTAGTCATTCTGGTTACCATTGCAAAATGCATACTACTTTCATCTCAGATAATATAACCGTTCATAATTTACTCAATATGGATTTAATAGTATATAAAGTAGCCCTCAGAAATAACATCAAATTAATCTGTACCTGCCCCAAATTAATTGATTCGATAATTCATTCATAAATAAACAGGTTACAGTATTTCTCTCTGTCAATTTCAGCTGCAAATTGTGTTTATACATACCAACAATGGGAAAATCACATATTAATCTGTTCCTAAAAAGGATTATTTGATATATCCAATAGCATATAATTGTGTTGGATCATGATATGAGGGTTCTACAACAAAGACTATTATTTTCAAAAAAGAGTACCATAATTCTTGGGGATGCTGAATCAACAAACAGAATTTGTGCCTCACTGCTGCTCACCTTGATTCACTATTCAGAACACCCAAAAAGTTAGGGAAGATCTCTTACCACTCCTTAATTATTTTTGAATTTAGGATTCTATTTATAATTTTGTGAAAGAAGGTCTGTGTTTATGCTTAAGGAATCAACTTCGGTATTCATACTTTGAATGTTTATGGTACTAATCTCCCTATCTCCTTTCATGCCTGTTTTTGACTGGTAAACATTGTTGCAAACTCACACTGCAAAATATTTGTGTCTCATGTACAGTATGTAAACTGGGGTTACACATACTCTGCTTAAAAGTTTGTGAACTGTTTTGAATGTTCAATATTTCTGTATAAATGTGATCTGTTTTCCACACATCCTAAAAGTAGATAAAAGAGATAAAAAATGATATTATTTACCTATGTTGTACAACATCCAGATCTTCCAAGGTATCAGGAATCTCCATATGCTCCAGCCATTTCTCTTTCTCGCTCATCCAAAGCTCACATGCATCAGTCTCACTTAATATAGTATAGAGATCCAAAGCATCCTGTAGCTTCTGCCTGCGCAGATCTGCTAGAGACACCACCTCATTATACATTGTCTGGATAGCCTTCAATCTGTTCTCAAATCCTGGAACATCCCGAAATTCAGCAGGAAAGCTCTGTGCTTGCCTATTCAGGTTGTCCATAATTTTCTTATTGTTTGCTACCTCATCCAAGAGATCTCTGTGTTTTTTAACCAGGGCTTGAGTGGAATATTCATCATGCCCCACATCATCACTGGATACTAGCCGATTAGCATCTTGGAGCCAGGCCATCAAGTCATCTGCGTCTACCTGAAACTGGAAAAAGCTTTCTGCATCGTGTAAATTCTTCTTGCGGAAAGCTGCCAATTCCTGCAACTGGGACCAGAGAGCTTTCACTTCTTCAATCCTGCTGCAGATTTTTGAAGCTCCAAAATGCTTCTCGGCAATCATGCTTTCTCCCTCCTTGACTGTCTGCTTCAGGTGAGCCCCTAGGCCACGTAGCTCATCCTCGAAAGCTTTATGTTTCCTCTGTAAAATGAGAATACTGGTGAGGTCTTTCCCATAGTCCAGGGAAGAATAGATCTGCTCTTTCTCCCTGATCCAACTTTCAGCTTCATCCAGTTCCCAAAAGAACTTCCACTGGCGCTTGGATTGGTCAAGACGAGCTTTCCTCTTTGCAGCTAAAGCAATCAGCTCTTGATAATATAGTTCCAGGAGGTTCACACGATCACGAATTATTTTGGGATCACATGGCTGATAACCTGCACATGGTATGTAGGCAAAAATTACAAGTAGTTCTAATATAGAACACACTTTCTTTTACATTAATAATCTTATGGTTTAATTTTTGGGGATATAATTCATACAATAAATGTGAAAAATAACTGTCATTTTTGCTGGTTTCAAAATCAGGGAATTTATAACTTGTACAGTAATTTGGAAGAGAAATAATGCAAACCAACCAAAGAATAAAAGGGGAAATATTTCAGGAATGGTGATGTGCTTATTTAAAAAGACTGGCACCTTTTCTGGTAATTGTACCGAATATAAATATTTAAAAGTACATGACAAGTCTTATTATAGAGGTATACCAGGGGATATAATAATATAATAATTCTATTAGAAGATATAATTATATAATAATGAAACAAAACAAATTCAAGGCTTTTTCCCCCTTTCTTTACTTTCTTTCTAACTAGCAGCAGAAGCGTCTTATCAGTGATGTCACAAGTATTCTAAAAGTCAGGAACCAGGAATAACCCACTAGCTGAATGTTATATTATTCATAAATGCCATACTGAGTATATGCTATGTTCTCTATATAGGTAGACATTCCAGGAGGAAAAATTGTGGAAGCAAAAACTGGCAATTATTACACTAAGCAACACTATGGAAATCTTTCCAGTATCATTCAAGTTACATCATTCAGTCCTTGTGTTCACAGTTCAAGGAATCAAAAATCCATAAACACCCAGGTATAATTCTAAATCACATGTCCATCACCTACGATTCTCAAGTTTAGAATCAAGAGAGATTCTAGTTGAATGTAATGAATTATACAGCTAGCAATTCATAAATAATTTTAAATAATAAATAATTTTATTTCTATCCCGCCCTTCTCCCTATTGGGACTCAATTCATTCAATCAGTCAATAAAAATATTGACAAAGTGTATACAAGCATTCACTTCAAACAACCAATAAGAAAAGAAACTTTCCAGAGGCTAGATATAGGCTGTCCCTCTTCAGCCCTTCTCCTTTTATATAGATACAAACACCAATGATATGCTCATTGTTAGCAATCTGGCAAACACTTACCATCTCCATTGGCAAATTTAAGGGCAGCTGCATTGACAGCATGAATCTTCTCTGCCTGAATAGCCATGTCAGCTTCCATCAACTTATGCTTCTGAAGCAAGTCTTCTGCTTCCAACAGATGCTTCCCAGTTTCAAGAGATGAAAGTTTTGTCTGAAAAAATATAAAAAGAAACTGCATTTCCCTTTCTTTTAAACAACTAAGGATGGAGCGGACTCTTGACTCCACCCCCCCTTTTTTTTTTAAGAAATAGCAGTTTAGGATGAACCTGAGAAAAAAAGCAGGAACAATCCATGTTTAAGAAAAACAATTCAGGAAAAGATAAATTTATGTTATGGGCACACAGCTCTCTTCCTATGGGACTTATAACATGGCATTCTGAATCCTGTTGGAGAAGACACTTAGGAAGACAAATTTGGATGGAGAAACAGAGGCATGCTCTCTCAAAACAATGGAAATTGTACTCCCATGTACTCCCAAATTATACTCCCAGACTCTAGAAAAAGTGCAGAGAAGAACAACAAAGATGATTAGGGGACTGGAGGCTAAAACATATGAAGAACAGTTATAGGAATTGGATATGTCCAGTTTAATGAAAAACATTTTTATCTCCAGCAATCCACCAAGTACTATCCAGGCTCCTCCTTACTTTCATCTCCTCTATCCAGTCGATGCTATGCAGCATATCCTGAAACAGCTGCTGCAGTGTCAGATTCATCTTCAGCCTCTGGCGCCGTGCTTGCAGCAGTTCCAAGAGGTACTCCCAGAGTCGCAGGATACTGTCCTTGCGAGCATTGATGCGCTTGATGTCATGGTAATGCTCTACCTCCAGTTCCTTGGCTACCTCCTCTATGGCCTGGACCCGTTCTTTATAGGCAGCTGTATCTGTTTCAATGGCTTCATGCTTCTTCTTTGCTGCCTCCACAGCTGGCAAGTCATTTCCGAAGTTATCCTGTCCCAAGTAAAGATAGTTTTGTCAGCAATATGTTCACTGCCTATTGCCATTCACACTGAGCATCACAAAATGAAATGCATGCGTAAAATAGCACAGCACAGCTTTTGGAGGCAAATACAGGGTTTTTAATGGGCTGCTAACTGCTTGTTTGTAACTACCCATTATGGCAAGATGAAAGGGTGGGCAAAAGGATGCTACATTGCAGAGCCATCTTGACTCCAAACATAGGATTGAGGAGGTGCTGCAATGCAAAAAAGAAGCAGGGCACCAGTACACTTTGTAAACCTGCATTGAAGCAAACAACTTCATAATCTGACCTTTAAACTCCTTGGACAAGTGAGGTTCCTGCTCCTATATGGAGAAGTACTAAACCACAAAATTGCATCATATGCAGATCAATACTTTTATCTAATAAAAATCTGTTCATTATAATTTATGAAACATTTGGTAATTAATTTCATTTGCAGGATAACACATGATCCCAAAAAATGGCAATACTGTATGCAAATAGTACCGTTTCCTCGAAAATACAATCTACCCTAAAACAAGCCCTAGCCTCATTTTTACACATGCGCCTAATATAAGCCCTACCTCAAAAATAAGCCCTAGTTAAGCCCTGCCCACTGTCTGGTTGTATGAGGTGGGACAAGGCGCAGGTGTAAAAATGAAGCTGAGGTGGGAGGTGCACCTGCCACACGGACCCCACACCTGCTTACCTTAGGACCACTGCAGCCAGCCCTCCCACTTGTCATGCCACTACCCAACTTCTGCAAGAACGCTGCAAGGCTCTTTACGCTGATGCCGCTGCTCATGGCAGAACGCCACAAGGCTCATTACGCCAGTGCTGCTGCTTGCTCATCGTGCCAGTGTTGCTGCTCCTGGTGGGATGCTGCAAGCTTCATCATGCTGGTGCTACCACTCTCAGAATATGGTGCAGCTCATCGCACCGGTGCCACCACTCAAAACACACCACACCACACCACACCACACACCCTCCTGCCATGAGCAGTGGCACCAGTGTGATGAGCCATGTGGTGTCTGGCCGCAAGTGGCCGCAGAAGAATTCAGGCCAAAGCACGATAAGTGTCAGGCATGGGAGGCATGGCTGTGGTGGTCCTAAGGTAAGTGGGTAAGACATCTCCCGAAAATAAGACCTGGTGCTTCTTTTAGGGCCAAAAAGAAAATAAGACCTGGTCTTATCTTTGACGAAACATGGTACATTCAAAATAGGAATGTACTATTTGTATACACTAGTACAAAACGGGTCATTTTCAAAGAACAAAGGATTCATGTTATTTTGAAGAATCCATCGAAAATACTTCTCACAAGAAACTCACATAGTCATGAATATATTGCTGGTTTTATTTGATCAAATCGAGTTACATTTTATTATTTGTTTGATTTTTATCCCACCTTTACTGTTGTTTATAAATAACTCAAGGCAGCAAACAAACCAAATGATCCTTCCTCCTATTTTCCCCACAACAACCTTGCAAGGTGGGCTGAGAGAATGTGTGACTGAATTAATGTCACCCAGCCAATTTTTCATGCCTAAGGTGGGACTAGAAAATTTATCAAGCATACTTGTCTAAAATTTTAAGTTTTGCACCTATTTCTGGATTTATTTCCCATCTAACTTCCATCAAACTTTCCCCCTCATTCAGAAAACGTCTTGCAAAAACTCAGAGCTTGTGAAAAATCATTTTACTTTACATATTTAGATATTGGCTACTTGGGATATCCTGATGAATGTATATACTTGATTCAGGTACACATTATTCAGTGGAATATATTTGCTCACATGTACACAAATTTCCCACATGGTTTAGGACACAAACTGTTCTGAATGTAAGAAATAGTATTCCCTAAGAGGACAAGCTTCATTCACATTTTGTGTTTCCGTTTAAAAAAAATAGGCTTAAAATAATTATTTACAAATGTACCTTCTGGCTTCGGATTAAATGCTTTATGTGCAGAAGTTTTTTCAGAAAGTACAATTACACACCCTGAAAAGTCCCAGACAGTTCTTTATTACCTGTGCCACAAGGCGTTGATTTTCACTAAGCCAGGTCTCTCGCATTGCAGCTTTGCGATCAAAGCGTCGGGCAAGCTGCTCCAGCTTCTCCTGCCTTATAAGCTCATTTCTCAGTGCTAGTTCCCGTTCATGCTCTGCCTTTTCCAACTTCTCCCAGGCCTGTGCAAATAAGAATACACACTAAATAAACTACATAAACTCTATTTAACACTCATTTTTCGATGTTGGCTATATAACTGCACAATACCTTTTCCAATCCACCATTTACAGTTTTCCTACAATGACATATGATAATACAGAATGAAATTAGAACACGATTAAGAGTGTGGTATTTGTACTCTTTTACAATTCAGAACTTTTCTTGGCCTGCTCCATAAAATTCAAAACTGAACCTGTATTGTTTTACATGTAAACAAATGGCTTTCCCACTTTTCCAACCATCAAACCAAGAAGAGAGGGGGGGGGGGGAGAGAGAGAGAAAGCAAGCTTCACTGATTACGGCTGTTAATAAAGGCTGTATCTTAGATACCCTGTTGATGTCAGACACGAGTTTTCCTTCATGAGGTGTATACACTTTCTGATTGTTTGCTCGCATTCTGGACTGGATGGTAAAAAGCAGAACTTCTAAGTTTCCCTTCTCTTGAAATCTAGAACAGACAAATATAAGAAAACATCTTTAGAGTTTAGAAGATCTCAAAGAAGTGATGTAATGCATGCAACCCTGTCACTGAAATACATTTTTCCGAATCATGTTCTCAACAAAATAATTAAAAAATAATGCTGTACATGAAGTATCTTTTCAGTAGGCTACTTAGTGTTTAAGGTGGCTATTGCGATTTATATAATGGTAAGGAAGGAGATAAGAAAGCTAGCTTTAAAATACTGGAATTCAATCCCTTTGCATTGGCTAAAATCCAAACCTACAGAAACTCAGACAGAATTTCTGATCAGTTCTTTAGTGGGAAAGGGAATAAGCAGTAATTAGATCATGCTTCTTGCTCCATACTGAAACAGTTAATCTGCGGCACAGAAAGCCTCTAACGGTACCTTTCATAATTTGCAGAAGGAGGAATCTCAGAAAAACAGCATTATTAAGCATTCAGAAAAATCTGCATTTGTCACAATTTCTTTTCACAGCAATTTCTTCTTTTCACAAAAGGAAAACTACATTTACTTTCCTTTGCTTTTAGCAACCCAAATGGGTTTTTGGGGAACTTACTTTTCAGTCAGCTATGTTAGAAACATAGGTAGACACCAACTTACAACCATTTCTTTAACAACCATTCAAAGTTAAAACGGCATTGAAAAAAATAAACTTACAACAGATCCTTGCATTCAAGACTGTTGTAGCAACCTCACAGTCACATGATCAAAATTCAGGCGATTGGCAATCAGCATGATGATTGCAACATTCCAGGGTCATGTGATCACCATTTATAATCTTTCTATCTGGCTTCCAAAAAGCAGTCAATGGGGGAAGCTGGTTTTGCTTAACAACCTCATGATTCACTTAACAACTACAGTGATTCACATAAGAGCCATAATAAAAAAGGTTGTAAAATCAGGCACAATTCACTTATCCAAGTTAGCAAAATAAATTCTGGTCCCAATTGTGATCATAATTCAAGGACGACTTTCTCCCTTATGGGGATGCCGTTATGTGGGGAGACATTAGATGGTAGAGTGCCCTTCTTGTAAAGAAATGCAAAGATTAGAGTATTGCCACTGTTTTTGTGGCAATACTAACAGAACCTGTTTGTGAAAGTAGATCCACCACCACAGCAACAATTGATTTGAGATACTAAATGGGAGGATTGAACAGTAACAGGCACTTGAGCATTAGTGTGCCTAAGATCTTTCACTTGAACATTTGGGAATTTCTCACTACTACTAATCCAGGTGATATTTGGGGCAATTCCACTAATATTTACTAAGAATTACCTCTTAAATTATTCAAAAGTTGATTATTATGTAAGTATTAGTGTCAGACTGCACTCTGTGTATGTATCTACATCCTAAAGGTTCTATTTCTAAAGCTATATCTTTCTACACATTTTATTTTCTGGAAGAACTAACATTTGGTGTCATTTGGTTCACAGATTGTTACTTAACATCTTTGGAGGGAATGGAAGAGACTTTTTCCATTCATTACCTTGAAATATTAAATCAGATGATTTATTGCATCTGATTTAATATCAACATTCTCCAAATTAATTCAATTGGAAAAAAGAAAACAAAAAAACTGCAGGCCTGCAAGATATCCTTTTCTCCTTCAAGCCATCTCCTCACTCTTATTCACTACATCATCATCAATGTGATGTGCTAATATTCAACACTTCTGAAAGCGTCAGATCACAGCCAAATGAGTTACAATGAAGATAGGCATAATGTACATATCTTTCCCAGTCTCTCAGAAAAAGAAAAGCCACTTTCTTCCAGGTGAAGGTGCTTACTTGGGTGGTTTTTCTACTGTGCGATATGTACTGAAGTACTGGAGCTGCTGCTGCACGCCTGCCAGAGAATTAGCAAACTTGCGGCTGTTGAGATTGGTAATGGTCTGTTCTATCCACATCAGCAGGTCTGTAGCCAATCCACTGTATTTATCAATCAT
>JANHFK010002499.1:104365-114538 GCA_036250565.1 Sibynophis collaris | reverse complement strand
GTGGGCCCGTACTGGTCTTTGGGAGAGATTCGGTTGCAGGAGGCGTTCCTGCATGTACGTAGGTCCTATGCCGTGGATTGCTTTAAAGGTGGTATATAGCATATATCATCCTGATATGTCATTAAGAAGAATAGTATATTAAAATAAATGGAATTTCTGATACAAAAATGTTGAGCGATCCATTTCTACCAAGTCTAAATCACACTGGATACTCCTGGGGGAAAAAGTATTTCCCAAAGTGGATAGTCTTAGAGAGTTGCAAAATCCTTTTCCCTATTATGCAAAAACTTGTAATAATTGCTTAGCAGAGAAAGAGTTGATTTTTCCAACTTAGTGCTGCTAAGGGGGAAACAATATCCGTCAGCCTATACCTGAATATAAATTCGTTTTTTCCTGGTTATAATCAACCAAGTAATTTAAAGCTATAATCTCTGCTCTGAACTTTTCCTGTATTATCTTCAGTTGGTCCTCTTTACTTTAGCTAAAGGCCAAGCAGATATTTCAATTCTCTGTTAAAAGAATCCTATCGCTGTCATAAAAAAAATGTGTGGAAATAAAAACCAAACATTGGTGTGAACCAAATAATCTTGATCGCCTTTCAAGGTTATGTTCTTCAATAGCTTTTTTCTGCTACAGCCCCCAATTGACCTGCCATGTCCCAGGTCATTTAGTGATAGGGCTGAGCTTTGGCAGGAGCAAATTTGGGCAGAGGAATCTTTCTCAACTTATTTCTTCTGTTCTTCTTCTTTCCATAGTAGCACTATAAATAAAAAGGAGATTAAAAAAATGAAATGAGAAAACCTGGAAGAAAGTAGTGGGTATCCTTCTCTACTACTACAGCACTTGTTAAAGACAACTGGTTAATTGTGGGTGGTGTACTTTAGTCAGTGGTCTCCAATTCTAATAGCAATAGCACTTAGACTTATATACTGCTTTAGAGTACTTTACAACCCTCTCTAAGTGGTTTACAGAGTCAGCATATTGCCCCCAACAATTTGGGTTCCTCATTTTACCCACCTCAGAAGGATAGGAGCCTGAGTCAACCTTGAGCCTGGTGAGATTTGAACTACCAAATTGCAGGCAGTCGGCAGGCAGCAGAAGTAGCCTGCAGTACTGCGCCACCATGGCTCATAAATCAAGTGTGTCATCAGATCTGGGTAGCAAATGGATGCATGCAAATATACATTAATAGAGGACATATTTCCTTCCCTCTTCAGATCTTTGCTCTTGATGACACAATCACCAAGTTTGGCAACACTACAACAATTGTGTAGATTTTTAGAATCAAAGCTTGAATGCAGTTGTCCCTTGAACACTATACATTTCTGAGCTCTAGCACAACTAATAAGACGCACATATTGACACAGGTTTCCCCATTAATATAAGCAGATTATTTAAGTTAGTAATCAGTTACCAAAGGTTATTTTGTAACTCTTTGATTCCAGATACATTCCCAATGTGGAAAAGATAAAGAGACCGGTAGCAAGGAAAAAGTAGTAAACAAACTAGCAAAATATAGAATGAAGAAGGTATAGACTATATACATATATGCTCCTACACTTCTCTTTGTCTTTTTCTGTATACCCTAAAACTACCGGGCTCTGTCCAGATGGATTTCCTCAATCTTTTCATGGAATACTGTTACAATATTAGAAGACAATTTTGGGAGGAATCTAGCTCTTGAACAGTTTTTGAGCACAGAAGTTAAGGTCTTGATTCTTGGTACCTTTATCCATCAATTGCACTTCGATCTTTATTTGATCTTTGGCACATCATTGTGTTACTGCACAATAGTACTGCTATTGCACTTCCATGCAACTTTGTATTCAGATGTCTGTAGTAGACGTTTTAATTATGAAATAGTTCATTAACGTCATTATTCATCATGATCACTAGAAAATGTCATTTGCTGAGCAAGCATAAAAGATTACATTCTATTCCAACATGGATTCTTTCTGGTTCAGCTGGCCCTTCACTTCTGTATAACCTTATACTCTTATAAAATGAGTATCAGGAATAATTCTGTGTTAAAAAGCATTCTATTGAGTGGGTGGGTGAGGATCCCATGCTTCTGATGCAAGGACACCATTCACCAAAGTTTATAATATATCAAAATTGTCGCTCCTTTTTAAAAAGAATAATATAAAGCAATCACCTCAAAGTGCCAGCAATAAGGGCCAAAACACAGAAACATTAGAATAAAAATTCCTGCTGAAATAAAATGATTATCAGGATTTGATGAAAAACAGCAAGAGGGAGAGCCTATTTTATTTTACAGGATAAAGTATTCACTGCACCCAATTTGTTAGTGCAATCACTGAGACAACTCTCATATGAAAAATGAAATAATTTTATCTCATCTGCATAATAGCAACAGTGCTGGTACTATCTGATGACTTTTTTCATGGTTATAACTCAGGAAGTGTAACCGACAACAGTATCCCAGTTTTACTGAATAGAAACTAGAATTGGAACAATTTGAAATTGGGTCTTGTGTATTCATTAATTAATTTATTGTTTATTTTATTTACAGGCCGCTTCATAATGAAACCTTTCTGTTCATCCTCCCTAATTTATACCTGTCAGGTGGTCCAGAAAGATAGTATAATCTTGAGAGCTCTACCAGAAACAAGATAGCTCACTTTCTAACAAAAAAGTCTAAAGATTTGTCTATCCCAAATCTAGGCTTAAAGTAAAATTGAAACAGATCAAAAGCAATTAAATTCTTCAAGATGCATCGTATAATTATACTCATGCATCATATAATTATACTCATGCATCGTATAATTTCAAAAAGTTGTGGCATGAATAGTTTGAGACCCACACAATGTAGTATAGGTCCCCAAATAGACTTAATATAATAAAAATTAGGCAGTCACAGAGAAATCTTTAAAAAGGGTCCTTGACTTGTCAATGAGTAGCAAGACTATGATTTCTTTGAATAAATAGTTCCACCCACTTCATAGTTGTGCACTATTTATTATGCTGTTGACTATTAGCCCAGATACCTTATTTGTAACTACTTGTTTGAAAATTTGCCAGTGACAGATGTCAATCTGGTTATTGGTTATTCAACATGCTGGCTTCTGATTCCTAAATATGGGTTCCAGGCTGCCATCATATAAGTAGGAACACTCCTGACTGACTAAGTAGAAGTTGTAAGAGCAATAAGACTGCAAATATTCACAGAGACAAGCATTGCAATAGATGGTAAATACAATTTTACCGCAAACAGAGAACACTAGATTCTTTAGAAATGAGAAAAGCAATAAATGAGTGAGTATTCTGTGTAGATAAATGGGAAGATATCAGAATATAGGACTGGAAGGGACCTCAAAAAGTCTTTTAATCCAACCCCCTGGTCATGGCAGGAGACCTCACGCCATACTGTTCAAACAGTTGTCTAGTCTATTTTTGAAAACCTCCACCCACATGTCCAGGAGGCAAGCTATTCCATTGCTTAATTGTTCTCACTGTCAGAAAAAAAATTTTTTTACCGTGTTTCCCTGAAAATAAGACCATGTCTTATTTTATTTTTTTTAACCCTGAAATAAGCGCTTGGCCTTATTGCCATGTGCTCAAAAGCCTGATTGGACTTATTATCAGGGGATGTCTTATTTGGGGGGAAACAGAGTAGGTTGGATCTCTCTTTAACAAGCTTCCATTCATTACTTTTTGTCCTGCCCTCTGGAGCTTTGGAGAAAAAGTCAATTCCCTCTTCTCTATGATAGCCCCTCAAGTACTGGAAGATAATTACCATATCCCTCCAATCTTCCTCTCTGGTAGGTTAGATATATCTAGCTCCCTCAACCGTCCCTGTTATGATTTAGCTTCCAGATTTTTTATCATCTTTGTTGCTCTTCTCCGCATATTTTCTAGGCTCTCTGTGTCTTTTTTGTATCATGTGATGATCTGATTGGTCAGTGAATTCCTGTGGTGATAGTACTGTCTATCTCATATTTTTCTATTTTATCAAGGTAGTGTGGTCTACTTTGTCAAATGCCTTACTGAAATCCAAATATACTATATTCATAAAATTTTGCTGGTTCCCTAATTTAGTCACTTTATCAAAAAAAGCTTCTCTGGCATGATCTGTTTTTAACAAACCCATGCTGGCTTCTAGAAATCACCTTGTTCATTTCGAGATGTTCCCAAATCCTTTGCTCAATTAACTTTTCCAGGATTTTCCCAGGTATTGATATCAAGCTATTTCTTAAGTTAAATGTATTGCATATTTTTAATAAGGAAGTTTACACTAAAAAAAAACAAGCAAACATAACACTACCATAGTTTATCAGCATTATGTCATCCTTTTATTAGAACAGGTCTTTTAGTAGCCTCCTTAAAGTAACATGCTCTTAAAATTTGTACCTAATATATTTGCATCAGGCAGGATGGTCAAAATCAAACAATCATGTTTAGTCTCATGTTCTTGGTTATGCTAACTATTTTGTCCAAATTGCACCTGGATATAAATACAATGAAGATATCCCAATAGATTGTCAGCAAGTCATTGATCTATGGCTTCAGTGGAAGAAATTTTTAATGATTAATAAAACTCTGCTGACAATTATATGGGTGTGGAAGTTTGTTCCCCACATCAATACAATATAAAAATAGGATTTGCTTTTTGTTTGTTTCTTTTACCTCTACTTGATTGGAATCATGCTATTTTTTTCTCCTATTGCTACTCTAACTCTCTGTTATTTCATTATCCTGAACATCTTGGAGGAGGAGAAATGCATTCTGCTTTCTAGCCAGAAGTCACAGGAATTTACATCTGGAGGAAAAGAGGTTGCTGATAAACTATTCTGTCAACTATCCAGCTAATTTTCTAATCAGTGTCATTATTACCGAAAGCTTAAGTAAAATCACCCGTGAATCCAAATGCTTTGTGCATTGACAATACAATGAACAAAAACCTTCCTAGTCTAACTCTAGCTTCTAAAAAGAAGAAAAACAATTGTTAATCAGTATTACAGATTTTTACTTCTTTATTTTTGTTGAGCCTTCTGAAATGGCTATTAACTCTATTACCCTTCTTTGTAAAATATGTGGAGCAAATCTAAGTGTTCTACTAGTCAAAAGGAATGGAATATTTTTCTGGCATTACAGTTCCAACATTGGCCTTTGTTTTAGATCGAATCTCATAAAAATCACACATACAATCCTCCAACTTTTCCATTGGGATCCTGCCTGTCAAAACAAAGGTTTCACTTTATATTCAAATAGCTCTTTTGTTTAGAATTGGTCAAAGGAAGCCAACTGGGACTCTTACCAACTGTAATATTAGTTTCAAAGTCTGCACTTAGGAAAGAGACAAACATCAATAAAATATCTGGGTAGCTGCCTCCACAGGATGGGAGTCCAGGCTCCGTAAATTATGCAAAAGAAGGAAAGGAAAACACAATGCTTGAGTGTGTGTATGGGCCACCTCCTAACCCCAAGGTGCCTGATGGAGCTGGCTTATTTCCCTAGAGAATATTCTTGTCCAGTCTGACTAATAAGCATTTCCGTTTAGATTGATAGAGCTGCTCTTGTTGAAGTTGTTTAAGATATTGCTTTCATATGTTCTCAGCAAATTCTATGAGGTCTGCAGAAGGGCCCATTAATTTTAGTAATGCGTTTGAGACAAACAATATAAAAAAATAAAACTGAGCCCCCAGGGTGATTCAAGAAAAAAAAACCAAGAGCAAATATTACACTAGAGACAACTTGTGAATTCTGAACTATTAGTGTACTGTGGATGTAGAAATATCTTGCCAGGCTTGTTTTATTTTCATTGGACTAAGAGAGGTCTTAGCACTTAGCTAGCCTTGGCTGATCTGGAAAAAGCTAAGTAAAGAAGAGAGTGATTAATACTTGCATGAGAAATTACAGGACTGTAGAGTAGAAAGCAAAAACAAAAAACCACAAAACCCAACACCAACAACCCTACATCTGAGAAGAAAGCCATGGCAAACCATCTTTATTATTTCCAAAATACCTATATGAACTTGTCCATGTGATTACCATACCAGAAGTCAATCCTCAATTCATGGGTGATATTCTTTCTAGATCCTGAAGATGAAATTAATAACATATTTCAAATGCTAGCACTGCAGTTTCATATTTTACCTGGGTATTTACAATGGACCTCATAACTGTAGAGGGAATTATATGGCAACACAAAATTCAATAGCTATTTGGGCAGATCAATCATAAATACTTTACTTCTAGCTTTGTTTCCATAAGTAATATTGAAGAAAGTTCACTCCAACAGTGGAATTTCCTCTTCCATTGCCCCTACTTGCAATGCTATCCTTCACTTTGCTTGGCTGTGCTCCCAATTGTTATGAAGATGTTAGAAAGGCACATAACAGAGTCACAGAATAAAAACTGTGGTCAGTTCTGCTGAAAAAAATGCCTGTGTCTCCAAAAAAGTATGATTTTGAAAAATTGTATGAAAATGTCAGCAGTTTCCAAAATTTGTCTATTCTGCAAAGAATAAAAAAGGTCAACAACATGCTTTATTGATTATACTCTTAATTTTGTGCTCTGTCTTATGTTCATAATCACAGCAAAAATAGAGATTAAGGCAAAAAAAGGTGCAGGATGATCATACATTTATCATGCATCATAAAATAAACTAAGTTTTGGATGCTGGTTAGTGAAAATGCATCAAGCTTTTAAATAAATTTTAAAAATGAAATTAAGGTCACATCCAACAAGGAGTAGAACATTTCATGGAATATGAGAAAGAGCCCCAAGATTGGGCCATTGCATTCAGTACTGACTTACTACTGAATCTCCAAGGTAGGAATCCACCTGGAGAATGCCAGCACCTGAAATTGTGAAATGGTGTTGTAAAAAGTGATGTATTATGGGAAAAGGCCGTAAATGTGAAGGAAATTCTAAGGGCCAATGTCATGTCACTTTTTCCCTTTACCTAGCTTTGAATTCAGGGATGCATCTCCATTGGATGGATCATCTAACCATGTAGGCTTAATCCATCACATGCTCATAGCTGTGTTATAAATCTTGCTTTCAAGTCCTATTACTATGAGTAGAAAGGCAGATCTGCTTTGAAGTTCTGGCATGGATTCATTCATTCATTCCTTCTGTGCATGGTTTTTGTTGCAGCTGACCAGAGAGTTTTTTACCAAGGAACTGAAAAAGCATTATCAGGGGAACAATGAATCAGACGTCTTTTCTTCCACCTGGAACTCAGTCATGATCACAGTAAGTACTTGATTGTTTAATGCATCCTGATATAGATTTTTTAAAAATCTTAATTACCGAGCGGAGTCAGGACTGGCTCATGCTTGCTTGGTACCAGGAAATCCCAGGATTGTAGACTAGACTATATTGGGAAATCCTGCCCACCAAATAATAATAATAATAAATGGCAAGCAACTTAGGAAATTTTGCCAAGAAAACCATAGACATGAGATTACTAGGAGCTGATCTTGACTCAAAGGTAAACAAAATTGACATTCATTTTATATAAAACCGTGGCTGGCAGTTGCACAAAAGAATGAAAACACAATTAATTTTGACAGAATAGGAAAGAAAAGAAAAACGGGGGGGTGGTGGAATAGAAGACTCACCATCCTACGGTATAAATGCTTCTATTCAGGTTCAATAGGATTTTCACTCTGGGAATGTATTTAAGATTATAGAGCTATGGTGGTGCAGTGATTAGAATGCAGTATTGCAGACTAACTCTGCTGACTGCCAGCAGTTTGATTCTCATTGGCACAAGGTTGACTCAACCTTCCATCCTTCTGAGGTTGGTAAAATGAGGACCCAGATTGTTGGGGGCAATGTGCTGACTCTGTAAACCACTTAGAGAGGGCTGTAAAGCACCGTAAAGCGATATATAAGTCTAAGTGCTATTGGTATTGCTATTACATCCATTTGATTTAATACAATCACTTACCATTCATTTCCAACCAAATGAGAGTGAATTGTTCATCAAGTCATGACCCACATTCCAACAACTCAACTCAAATCAAGTAGCCTTCTGGCTTAGTTGGTGTGTGTTTTCAACAATATTGCCTTGTGGTATATAATTTCCAATTTGGACTTTGTTCTGTCCAAAGGCATTTTCAACAAAAGGCAAGAAAAATGTCTGAAAGGATAACTGGCCATAAGAAGATGACCCAGAAATCTATACTTCACATAGTCTGTTTATATTCATTAGCTCACATGCTTCAGCAACTACGGGTGTAACTGACCAAGCTTCCAGCCAACCATGAATTTAATTGATATTTTGTTTATTCAAGAAATTGAGATCCTTATTTATCAATCAAGTTTAGGTACCGCTCATCTCACTCTCAGAATGATTGTGGCAGTTTACAAATAAAAGCATAAAAACCATATAAAAACACAATGCATATATCATGTTCAGTAAAATGGGAGCCAAGTAAATACAATGATAAAATAAGTTTGGAATTAAAAGGTAGCAGAAGTATCTTCAAGATGCTAACCGCCCTCTGATTGCATGCTCCTCTTCAAGCTTCACGCAAGTTGGCAGAACCAAATCTTCACACTCTTCTGAATGGCCAGGAGAGCTGAAGCCAACCTCACATGAGGGGGAAGGTTATACCGTAAGGTGGGAATAAAGCAGAGAAAGATCTCTTCCTTGGACCCCTCTTGTCAAAATTCTTTAACTGACAGGGGCCATAATATATGTTCCCCTGCCTGATGTAAGATGGTTGCTTGCATAACCTGGTCCCAAATCATTGTAGGATTTTAAAGGTAATAACCAACATCTTGAATTGGACTCTGAGACAAAGCAGCACACAATGCGATTCATGCTGCAAAGGTGTTACACGTGTCATCCTTGAGGCACCCAAAATTGCTAATGTGGTATAATTCTGTACCAGCTGTAGCTTCTGTATACTCCTCAATGGTAGCCTAATGTAGAGTGTATTGTAATATTCCACATGAGAAACAATTAGGTAGGGCTGTAACTCGTGCACAACATGGAGTTAAGCGAAAGCCCTCCTAGTCATGATTGCCACTTCAAGCAGGAATTGGGAGTCCAAGAAGAGCTTCCCAATATGCATCAGGTTTGTCTAGGTCAGCATGGCCCACATGATAAATCTCCAGATACATAGGATCTCCACACCCACAGCCTCTTCAACTTAACAGGATTTGTCTGAAGCTATTGTTTCCCATCTAGAGCCTCACAATTCCCATAGCATCACTTACTTCACCCAGGGTAGAGGAGATGTATAGCTGGATATTACCAGCATACTGATGATAGCAATAGCACTTAGACGTATATATTGCTTCACAGTGCTTTACAGCCTTCTCTAAACAGTTTACAGAGTCAGCATATTGCCCCCAACAATCTGGGTCTTCATTTTACCCACTTCGGAAGGGTGGAAGATTGAGTTGACCTTGAGCTGGTGAGAATCAAACTGCCAAACTGCTGGCAGCCAGCAGTCAGCAGAAGTACCCTGCAGTACTGCATTCTAACCACAGCGTCAACTATGGCTCTACTTCATCATGTGGACAGATAATCTCACCCAGCAGTTTTTTCTAGGCTGGATGTTTTGTGATCCAATTGCCGTCCACTTATTATTCAGCCCCTCAAGCAGGCCATCAGCTGCCCTGGCCATTTGCCTACCATGCATTCACCACTTGCTCAGAGCCAAACTCATCCTCTGTTCTTCAGTCCCTCAAGGAGGCCAGATTGTACTTTCAGGTGCTCGGCTATTCTGATTGTTAATCCTCTGCCAGGATGGCTCCACTTGCCAGCAATGGGCCCCAACTGCTCACTCCACCCTCAGCTGCCATGTGTCTCCTCAACCACTTGACAATCTCATGATTCATTTAACAATTGAAATGATTTGCTTAACAACCATAGCAAAAATCATAAAATCAAGTGTGACTCAGTTAGCAATTGCCTTAGCTAGCAAAGGAAATTCTGGTCCAATTGTGGTCATAGGTTGAAACAGTGATGAAATCCAATTTTTTTTACTATCGGTTCTGTGGGCGTGGCTTGGTGGGCATGGCTGGGGAAGGATACTGAGAAATCTCCATTCCCACCCCATTCCAGGGAAAGGATATTACAAAATCTCCATTCCTACCCCACTCTGGGGTGAGCCAGAGGTGGTATTTGCCAGTTCTCCGAACTGCTCAAAATTTCCGCTACCAGTTCTCCAGAACCTGTCAGAACCT
>JANHFK010002499.1:83666-96082 GCA_036250565.1 Sibynophis collaris | reverse complement strand
CAGCTGCATGACTCAGCATTACACATTATGTAAACCAACAGTTAGTTCCTACACAACTTACAGTAGCTCTAACAGTTGGCACAGGATGAAGTTTATCTTAAAGGTTCAAAGGGACATGTTCTCCAACCACAATTGACCTTTTTATATATTTATGCTTAAAGTGAGCACATTAAATAATGATCTCTTGGGATTACATATGAATGCATTAATAAACAAAGGTTATTTGCCCAAACCTATTTTATAAAAAAAATGGCTTTGAAATACAATAGTTTACTTAAACATAGAAACCAGTAAGGATGTGAATATAGCCATATGCAGTATAACATTCTATTTCAGGGCAACTAACAGTATGTAAAGTACAGAAAAGGAGTAAGAAATAGTTAGGCAAAGAAGTGAAAAGACAATAGAAACAAGAAAAGGAATATAGATAGGTTTACACTAACACTATTCAATATTCCTCTCTGTACATTTTTTACTTTGCAAACTATATTTAGTTTGCTTTGCATTTAGTTTATTTGCACTATACCAATTCATATTTTGTCTTTTTTCCCCTCAAACTTACCACCTATTTTTCAGGAACTCATCTCTTTTCTCCAGACTGATGTCTTTCTTGGTCTTCCCCTTCCTTCTCCAACCTGTTTGGAGTCTTGGCCATCTGTGTATAAAAGTCTATGCATATTTATCTCTTAAATTGACACACAGATCTAATATTGCCATAAGCATTCCTTGTATATTTACACACAATACATTAAAGAAGGGACAGACAGATCTAGAACTTTCTCTTCGATTAATGTTGAAACAGGGGTGAAATCCAGCAGGTTCTGACAGGTTCTGGAGAACCGGTAGCGGAAATTTTGAGTAGTTCGGACAACTGGCAAATACCATCTCTGGCTGGTCCCAGAGTGGGGTGGGAATGGGGATTTTACAGTATCCTTCCCCTGCCACACCCACCAAACCACGCCTACCAAGCCACACCACACCCACCAAGCCACACCCACAGAACCAGTAGTAAAAAAATTTGAATTTCACCACTGCGTTGAACCCTTCACTGGTATCTCATTGAATTTTTATACTTGCTTTTCTTGCATCAGAGTGCTCCTCTCACTTTCAGGAAGCAACCTTCAGCTCTCTACTCTTTCCATAATTAAATCTCTTCCCTGTATTATGGAATTTGGGAATGATTTCTATAAATCAACAACACTGCAATAAATTCATTTTTGCATATTGATACTTTTCCCAATGGATAATAAAACAGAGGCCTGTTTTTTTCCTGCATGGTATGAAGTTGTATTGTGCTTCCCAAATTTTACTCAATGTCACTTCTTCTTTCAGTCAGAATTCTGTCTCTTTTCTTGGCATACTTAATAAACTGATGCCCCTGGAGGGTTTTTTACATTCCCCTTTGTTATCTCTCCTTTAGTATAGGAGAAAAATAAACAGAATGCTTGCAATTGCCAAGAATCGATGCAGATTCTGCCCAAGGCCTAGGGCACAGCCCTCACAGCTGTGCTCCACAAGAAAACCACATTCATATTTTAGTAATTTTCTAGTTGCAGATGGAGTGGGATATTTTTCCTTCTTTAGAATAGACACACCTTAGAATAGAACAGAATTTCTTTTTCAACATTCTCATGTTTAGAACTTTCTTTTTACCCATATTTTTTGGACACTTAATACTTCATTTATTAGCTCTTCACTATAAATGTATCTTCATTGCCTGAATTAAGCTAATTTTATTTATTTTAAGCATGATGCTCCATTTTGGGGTTGATTGGCCAAAGGCATCGTAAGAAATTCATTTAACATAGCATGTTTTTCAGTCCTACTCTTGAATCGGCATATTCCCATGTAAATCCCTGAAATCCTTTTTCAGTATTCCCTCATTCCTATTTCATTCCCAAACCCAATTCTACCACTTTTGTTTTTAATTCTATCCACGCTACTGAAGGTTCCTCACCCACTTCCAAAACAATGTTTTATTTCTATCCAAATGTTTCTTTAATTTCTCTGCTATATTCTTTGCAATATATTTTCTGGGCATGCATGTCGTGCAGTGTTTTTTTCTCATCCTTATTTTTTGCCAACATTCATTCTCTTTCTGTACTACCCATTAGTTTAACTTAAGAGTCACAGATTATTTTCAGTGATCCAAGCAGTTTTTACATTCTCTTCCCTTACATTCTCTTTTCAATCATTATGTTTCTAATTCCATCTTGATTTTCATATGCTTGTGCTTCATCTGCCTACAGTCATCTACTTTCCTTGTAGCTTCTTCATATCTTTTCTGTCCCTCTCATGTTACTAATATTACTATCATGCTGAGATCACAACTTCTGATAGTTAGTTGCCACATTTGGTATCCTGGAAGAATACCTAGAGCATCTCAGCAAATGGTTCTCAAAGTTTTGACCAAGGAAAAAATAGCTGCCACCATATATGTGGCAAGTAAGATGCACCCATTTTCTCAGAAGACAAATAAATAGTACTTCAAAGAAAAGTAATTTGCCTATACACCAAAGTACAAGATGGAAATTGCACTTAATTTGTAAAACACAACTCACTGTCCTAAATTGACAATTTCAATTCATAATAATTGACCAATGAGGGTCAAAACCATGTAATTTGAGCATTTAAAAAAAATCTAATGAAGCCCTTAGATGACTAGCCAAATATTATTACATAAACATGAATCTGTGCATTGGTGCACTCCATACTGAGAAGTCCAAACATTACAGTCTGGTTTAGGATTCTAGTACACAATGGTTTATTTTGTCTCCATGACTGGATTTTGCCTTTGAAAGATAGCACTGCTAAAAGTGGGAAGGACTGTAATATAGTGTCCATGACAAAGACACAATTATTTAAATATAATTGTACATGTGAAATAGGTGAAATGTAATATCTCCTCTGTGCAATTCATAATTTTTCCTTTCTCTCTTTAAAATTCTACAAAAGTGCCAACTTTTAGAGGAGTTCTGGGGATCAGTGAAGCCATGTAATGCTTGTAGGAACTGTTGAAGTACTGTAGTTTAATATCCTGTATTAAGCAGCTCCTGAAAGCATTGTGTGATTCAGTGGTTTATCAGCTCAAGGAAGGACAATGCTGTCCACCATGTTAACAGAGTTGGAAAGGGTTATCCTGCCAATTCTGTGTGACTCGTGCGTACTGGTAGCGGTGGCAGCAGATGGTTCAGTGAACTGGTAGTGGCGGCAGCATGAGGCTCTGCCCACCCACCCAGACGTTATTACTTCCTGGTTTTTAACCCTCTGCGCATGCGCAAAGCCTTTTTTCCCTAGAGTTTAGCATGTTGTATGAAGCCAACCTACTTGGCTCATATTGTTCAAATCAATGAGACAACAGTCCTCCTCCCGAAAGCCCAGTTACCTAGTCTGTATTGTTTTGTGTGAAGGATGTCCAATATCATCCTTCCAAGTAATCACCTCTAGTTCTTTTACAACCTTGATACATCCATGATTCCAAAAAGATGAAGGACCTTTTATTCCTCTTCCTGATGTTCCAGAAGTCCTGGGGCATATGGCGTTGCATTGTGGATTCTCCTGTTCAAATATTTTTGAAACAGCACAAAAATTGTAACAGCAAACAGTAACGGCAAAAATTTTGTAAGGTGAAAATCTTCAAGCTAAGGGATTTTCCATCTGATGGGACTTGAGGGAGTAAATTGAGAGAATGAAGAGAAGCCCATGAAATGGCTTATGTATTGTCACTGGGGTGGGGAGTGGCGGGGGGCTATTTTATTTATTATTTTATTATTTTCTTCTGTTCATTTTATTTTTTATATACGTTTTTATATTCATGTAAACCACCATGTGTGACTAGGCAGCAATATAAATTTTCTAAAATAAATAAATAAAAATAAATAAATTTCTATCGCTGTCCCTGTTGTTTAGAATGTTCTTCTCTGGTTGCACTTCAAAGTGCTTCATACCTCTCGTTCTTTAGGAAACTTGCAAAAAATCTTCCTGTTCCAATTGGCACAAGAGGGGGGCAGTTTTATGTTGTGCAGGTGGCACATATTTTTTAAGGATTTTGATCTTGCTTGTTCTTTTTGCATTGCTCATGTTTCGCATGCCTAGAACCTCTGGGAATGGTTGAAAAAGCACCTTTGGGACAACCTCTGGGAATAGTTGTCCTACAAGTATAGTAAATGAACAACCAACCCAAATTGCTGAAACACATCACAAGATGAAAGGTGGGGAAAAGGAATGATGGAAGGAGGCTTGGCAGCTAACTATCCATCCTTTAGCCACAAATCCTGAGTATACACCTAATCCTATCAGTGTTTTAGTGTTGCAGCAACAACATCCTTTCTACTTAATGTTTTGCTTCTCTCTATGAAAAACTGTAAGATGCATTCCTTTTGGGAACAGGGGACCGAACTTCTCCAAAATCCTGCTAGAAGGTTGCTCCTCCTTCACAACCATTTCTGGCTGTTCAGCATTATGGCTAAAAATTACTATTGTCAATTAGATTTTCTCATGTTAAAGACCAAAGACAAATTAGTTCAGCTAAACAGATAAACTTATAACTGAATGTGATCTTCAAATAACTTTTAACCCAGTGGTGCTATTCATCTGGTTCTGTCCGATTCGGGAGAACCGGTAGCAGCGGCGGTGGGAGGCTCCGCCCACCTGCCCAGACGTAATCACATCCCATTTTTTTACACTCTGCGCATGTGCAGAAGGTCCTGCGCATGCGCAGAGGTGGGGCGCGCTCACATTTGCAAACTGGTAGCGAAGGTAAGTGAATACCACCCCTGTTTTAACCCCTATGATGTTTTCATCACTCCTTTACAAAATATTTTTTGCAAAGATCTGCCTATTACTCTTGGTATCATGTTCCCCTTTTTAAAAACGTCCTAGTACCCCAGACAGTCTTTCTGCTTTAAAGACTGCAGATGGTATTAGGAGGAGTGTGCTTTATGACAAGCTGCCTGTAAGAGATTTTTCAATTGTTCATAATGTATTTTACCAATACCAGATTTTGTTGGGAGTTAGCAGGCATATGGAATTTTGTAAATAAAAAATGAGGTTGCTGGTCTATTGCCTAATGATTACTTATGCAACATAATTGAAAGGCTAATAAAGTCTGGGTGTTTGAGATTATTTATTAGCTTCCGTTTAATAAGTGTATTTGATTTTCACACACTTGGGAAGCCGATGAGTACTTTTATTCAGTAATCTATGTTGAACTGCTGCTTTCTTGCAGTATGTGAAGTGCTGGCGGTCCGCATTTTTCTAGTTCAGTGGAACAGTTTATAGCTTTTAATAACATTTTCATGGAATCCCTGAGCATATTTGATTTCAGAACAGCAGGCAAGTGCTTGATCTTTAAGAAAAAACTCAGTCTACGTTGAAGCCCCGAGTCCCGCAAGGGAGAGGGGCGGTCTATAAATCTGAACAAATAAATAAATAAAAGCCCCTGTTACTGTGATCAAGGATGAAAACCTACCCTTACTAGTTATCAGACCAATGGACTGAACAATCTAGGACAGGGGTCCCAACCCCTGGGCCATGACCCATACCGGGCCATGGCCTATTTGAAACCAGGACATGCGAGAGGAGGACTGATGTGCACTTGTGTGCAAACTGCAGCTACATTCGTGTGAGCAGTATCCCAGCGACACATGCATGTCATTCCCCTGATTGCATGGCCTGGTTCCCCTCTCAGCCCCCAGCCAGCCCTGCCAAGCCATAAAAGTTGGGGACCATGGATCTAGGATGGCACGGACTTAACTATTCCAGCCCTGAGAAACTATATGTGATGTTGTAAGCCACCGAGAATCACCTGACAGTGAGATGGGTGGCATATACATTTAATAAATAATACTAATATACATGAAAATGATATTGTTCTACCAATATGCTACAGTTGTTCAATCACATTGTGCCCAATTTATATACATCTCTCTTGGTTTCACAAATATCAGTGAAAAACCTAAAAAAATCTACCGGTATGATAATTAAAAATGGATACTTATATGGCAGGTTTTTTTTAACTATATATTACTATTTTGAAATGCCTCAAAGTGAACCTTGGCAAAGAGACAATTATGAATTTTAATACGCTAATGAGTCATATTCAGAGGTGGTATTCAGCAGGTTCTGACCAGTTCTGGAGAACCGCTAACAGAAATTTTGAGTAGTTTGGAGAACCGGTAAATACCACCTCTGACTTGCCCCATCCCCATCTATTCTCTGCCTCCCGAGTCCCAGCTGATCGGGAAGAAATGGGAATTTTGCAGTAACCTTCCCCTGGAATGGGGAGGGAATGGAGAATTTACAGTATCCTTCCCCTGCCACACCCACCAAGCCACACCCACAGAATTGGTAGTAAAAAAATGTGCATCCCATCACTGGTCAGATTTACTATAGAAATATAACATCTTGATTCATAAGTGCATATAATTCCTTTCCTTGAACCAAAGTTCATCTTAAAGATTTGGAGATCGGATTAAAGCACAGTTGAAAAGTCCTCTAATTCAGTTTTCTACCTTGGAACAAAATGCTCAATACCAGATGGTAACTGCTTGGAATCATACTTATTTCATTAAGTGTACAAATCGTCTTGTCTACAGAGCAAGAACTTAAACAACTGAAAGTAGCATTAACAAATTCATTCCTATAGAGGAATTTAATCTCTCCAGGCATTCTGGCACTCTCTTAATTCTAAGTTCACCACTTGAATCACCACATTTATCATAAAGTCAAATATTTTTAAGAATTTCTATTTGATTCATGGTTTTTGTATGGTCTTCAGCTACAGCATACATGGTAGTCCAAGTTCATGCGCATACGTAGTTAATGCCAGAAGTTGATCAAGGCGGCAGTGTTGGAAATAGTTGAGCAGGGGGAAAAAAGACCACAGTAGGCAAAATCAGCACATAAAATTGGCCATCCACGAATAAGTCCTTAGATTTTCCAAATACCATTACTTGTTGAAAATGAAAAGATGCTACTTCAGTCTTCAATGTTATCCAGTTTTATGGATACAGTCAGGTCTTTCCACAATATAAATCATATACCCTTTTTCTAGAGTCCAAAAAGTTTGGTCCATCTTAACAGATATATGCTAAAAAAAAATTGCAATCCATTTCAAGAAGACAGTTCAATATAAGGCAAAATACAAAAACCACTATAAGGAAAATTAAGGAAAAGTGGGGGAAAGCATGAAACTCACTATTAAACGGATTGAAAAGTAAAAAGTAAACTGCTAGATTTTATCCTGAAGTGATAGATAATGTTGTGGTTTGTATGGAAATAGCAACCAATTCCTGATTTTATTTAAAACTCTCTGCAGATTTCCCCAGTATTTTGATGGGAACAACAGGACAGGGGAGAAAACTGCAAATTTGCTTTATTTGCCCAACTGAACACAATGAATTGCAGCTTGGGTAGACCCATGGGTATACCTGGAGCAATATTCCTCTTACTTTAGTCTATGATTGCCCTTTTTCATATTATTAAGAACTTTGGTTTTGAGTCTGAAGAAATCAGCTTACATTTATCCCTTTTGGTTAAGTAACAGAATGGATAAAAGGACGTGCTAAGACTGCTATTTGTAATTGGCAAACATTACATAGACAATATAGAGAATCTTGATTGGGCTTATCCCTACCGCCAAATAAGTTGATTTGTTCTAGGTTAGCAGCTTCTTGCAACTACAAGAGAGGACAATCCATATCTAAACCTCTTTGGGGCATCTTGCAGAGTCACAGTTCCAGTAAACAGATTTAGTTCATGTAATAGGGTGTCATCCAGTTTTGGAGCTAACTGCCAAACATGAGAAACGACCAAATCATTTGTAATTTCCCCCCTCGGTGCTCCTAGACCTACACGTGCACATAAATACCAATTTGATTGATCTTTCCATTTCAAGAAGGATGAAAAGACCACCAAAATCAGACATTTCTACATTCACAAATCATTCCAGCATATACAATACAAACTAACCTAGACATGTTCAGTATTTACTATGCCATTTTAGGTACTTGTTTATAACCAAGCTCTTGTGCATTTTTAATTTGCACTAACACTTGACAATAATTTGTAAACACTGGTAAATATTTCCCTGTGTTTTTATTTTTGTCTTGAAAAAAGCCTGCTAAATTATTATTTCACTTTCCACTTCTAATGTTCCTTTTCCTAGAATTATCTGAGAGTATTTTAGTTAACAACTAGTACTTTAAAAACCAAACACTGCTAACTAGAACAGTACTAAGTGGCCAACAGCAGAGAAGAAAGGGAGAAATGATGACCAAAAATAAAAAGGCATATTTAGAAGCAGCAGCAGATTGAGGCTTCCTTCAAAAGAGCTTGAATCTCTTTTTAAATTAATATAGTTTATGTCCAGGTTTCAGATTCTAAGAGGCACATTAAAGGATGTCAATATTAAACTTTCTAAGAATTCTGTATAATGTGCCTTTGGGATTCCCCCATAAAGCAAGACATTGTTTCAGCCCTGGCTGTAAGATTTTAGTAGACAGATTTGACAAGAGACCCAATCACAACTGGCAAATGAAAAGGAAGAATATACTAAAGACGTCCACTGCAATTTCAATATAATTGCTGGGTCTATCTATGTAAACCTCCAAATCCCTCTCCAATTCTATGATAGTTAAACTTCAACTCCCTATCATCCCCATTTTGCATTGGTTGTTGTGACAGATGTTCAGTCCAGTCGGTCTGGAGGATAGTAAAATGGGATATCCTGGGCCATTATCTAGTTTTACAGAGTAATTTGACTAACAATTGGGAATCACTCTCCCCCCATATTTTGAGCAAGCCTCATTATCTCTGTCCTTTCTAAAGAGACATTAGGCAGGAAAGAGCTCAACTTTGATCTTTCTTTTTTCTTGTCTGCTGTGGCAGGGAGACCAGCACTGGACTGACACATTGATGCATGCTATAATGACTGCTTTTAAAGACAATGCACTAATGTGAACAAAAAGGAATGTGGAAAAGAAACAGAAAAAAAATAGAAAAGCCCTCCAGCCCTTCCAAATCAACCAAGGTCTCCCACCCCCCTAAAGTTCTGGCCATTAGACTTTCTTGGGTCTGCGTCCAACTTGATAGTAGTAATAAACGCTGATAAGTACAAAGATGGCTCGGCTGATGAGAAGAAATGTGGCTCCCATAGATACTTGGCCACTCTCAACCAAGGTGATTGAAGTCACTGAAAGAGAAAGGAGACAACTGAAGGCTAAAATATCCATACTTACACCAAGCAAACTACCAACACATTAGCTGTCTTCTAGAACTCATTTTGAGATTAAAAAAACTACCGTAATTTACTGCATTCTTATTTAGCAGGATGGCCATGTTACTTTTAGTTTTGAACAAAAGTCATGCCAGGTTAGGTAGACCTATTTGACAATGATGAAAAGAACATTGTAGCTAAAATATGAAGAAGGCTGGCCTACATATGTGCTTTTGCACATATTAGTTTCTTGAAAGAAGGATCCCTATAACTCAGATCACTTTTAACTCTGTTACATAAATTTTGCTTCAGACTAGGCTATAAGTAGGGAGCCAGAACATTTTAAGGCAATGATTAATGACACAAAAACTAGGATTCATAGATATAGAATTCATTGACAGTTTAGCAGTAGTAACCAGAACAAGAAATGAAACTGACCTTCACTGTCTAAATTTCCCCTTAGATCTGAACATTCATACCAAAGCAGATCACATATTTTACTTGGGATTCCAGCTTTTTAAATTTCACTGTTTTTAACAGCTTTTTTTTCAACAGGAAAGGTTAGTTTTCCCACCGACTTATGATAAGAAAGCAATTTCCAAATCTCTCAGAAAGTGCAAGGTAGACAGGATTTCTGCCACTAAAATTTTTATCCTGGGACAACTGGTTACAAAAGGAGAAAAGCCACATTTATCAGTTGGTGAAGGAATACGGACAGACAGAGCTGAAAGGGACCTTGGAGGTCTTCTACTGCAACTCCCTGCCTGCGCTGAAAGAAAAAAATGTTTGAAAAATAGAGGGAAGGCTTAGTTTTTTAAATGAAATTAATCAAACTTGCGAATTGCTTTTTTCCCCAGAGCTTAGAAGCTTCAGTGAATTGGGATGAAATAACTAGGTTGCATCGTTCAGCACTTCTTTGTGAGCAAATATGAGTTCCAATATCACTGTTGGTTCAAATTCCATGCTCTAGTCTCTCAAAATAATTAGTAAATATTTAGATCATAATGGAACTGCTTCTTTTCAGAGAGAGAGAGGTACAAAGAGAGAGATACACAGAGAGAGAGAGACAGAGAGACAGAGACACACAGAGAGACAGAGAAAGACAGAGACAAAGACACAAAGACAGAGAGAGAGAGAGAAATACGAGAAAGAGAGATACAGAGGGAGAGAGATGCAGAGATACAGAGAAGGGGGAAGAGAGAAAAGGAGAGAGAAAAAGAGAAAGAGAGAGAGAGAGATTTCCTTCATTCCTGTTTCCCCAAAGACCCCTACTTACCCAGGAACTGTACTCCAAAGTAGCAAGCTTCGGTCAGTAGGGTCCAACGGATTATGACCTTCTCAGCTGTGTAGAGGGCATTCCACATGATGAGCGAGATGCCTATCGCAGATTGGAAGAGAAAAAGGAGAAGGATCAGATTATCTGATTTAGGACAGGATAAGGAAAGCTGCAGGATAGGCACAGACAAATGCTGCCATTCATGATACTCATAAACCAAAGCTTTATGAAAGGACAAGTTCCAAACGGTGACCTATTGCAGATTCACAAGTACTGTGATTTAAGCCCTGTCCCCTTTCATTTTGCAAATTTTGGAACTTGCCACAGCCAAAGTGTTCGATGTTAACTTGACATATAATCTACAGTACTGTTTTAACAAATTGTTTCTCTCTTCAGTTTCTACTCTCCCCCACTTTTAATATGGTAACCAAGTAATTTTTGTCCATGGTTTAACAGGGGCATGCTTTACTTGAAAATGAACTTGTACCATAATATTCTAAGCATTTATGATGTATCAGAATATTTTAATTACATGCTAATTTAGAACTGTTGGCTCTCTGCCCATATTTTATTTTGTACATTTCGTTCTTTGTCTGTATTTCCGATTTGTATATTTTTTTCCATTTTTATTTGTTTTATCCATTTCCTTTCTTTATCTCTGTGCATGAATGAACTTTGCTTTAACAGTTATTTGTGCTGTGATTTTATATTTTTAAAGTCAGTCCAGAAAATATTTTTCTAAGAAGCAAGTTTCAGGATCAATAAAACTAAAAAGTTCACTGTATTTTTATCTTTTATCAACTTTTATCTTTAACTTTTATGAAAAAGTTCACTGTATTGTACACCTTTACAATATCTTTACCCTCTCCAAAATCTACCAAAAATTTCAACTCCTCCCTTTCACCCTGCCCTGTATTATTGATATGTTTCTCTCCTAGTAGCATGTTCCTCTTGAACACATTACGTGAAGATCTAGGTCTCTGGAGGAAGCTCTCTCTCTCTCTCTCTCTCTCTCTCTCTCTCCCTCCCTCTCTCTCTCTCCCACTCTCTCTCTCCCTCATCATTTTATTAGGATTTACAAATACAAAGGTTTTATTTATTTAGTGTAAGCATCTACAGAGGTCATGCAATCATTGATATATTGCCTATCCACTGTAGAATGAAGGCCTTTTCCGCATGTTTCCAACTAATACAGTCTTGAGCTTTCTTTTGCCAATTGAGCCTGCAATAATTGCTGATGTCATCGATCCATCTTGTTTTAGGTCACTTTTATGGATGCTTTTTATCAAGTATCTTTTCTTTTATGTACACTGAGAGCATATGCACCAAGACAAATTCATTGTGTGTCCAATCACACTTGGTCAATAAAGAATTCTATGTCTAGGTGGGATCTATTCTATGACTGCCTTGGTTGACCTGCCATCAGTTCTTCTTGCTTTGTGATCAGCCCCATTTCCATTTCAATTCATTTATTCTCTTGATGATATACTTTCGTTTGTTCTCTAATCCATGTGTGGATCTTTCTATATTGTCTTGTAATGCCGAGCATCTTTCCATGGCTCTTTGCATCACATATATAGACACACAGATACAATACAATACACTAGAGGAGATAATATATTAAGATCAAGCCACAATAAAATCACCATAATGTGGAGCCATAGAATTGCAATGGGCTAAATGTTATAATTCAATATCTAAGGAAGCTAACCATCTAACTGCTTCTTGTGTGGCTGTGATGAGATCAACCCAGGTGCCTTGAAATTTCCTGAGGGAACATTCTTGAACTATATGTGTTATAGTTAGTTCCAGTGTACAACAGTTGCACTGCAAACTCTTAGTCATTCTCCACTGAAAAGCTTTGCCTTAGTTCTGGCATGTCCTGTCCTGATACTATTCACGTAGCTCCATATTTGGGCGGGC
>JANHFK010002498.1:110638-126215 GCA_036250565.1 Sibynophis collaris | reverse complement strand
TACATGAAGCTTTGTTAGAGAGCTTATTCCTTGCCCTGATAGAAGGTATACTGATTGGTATACTGATATACCCAATCATATATACCGTATTTTTCGGAGTATAAGATGCACCTTATCCCCCCTAAAAGAAGGTGAAAATGTAGGTGTGTCTTATATACCAAATGTAGCCCCCCCCCCAGCCTCTCAAATGGAGGTTTCAGAGGCTGAAAACAGTCTTTCAAATGGAGGTTTCAGAGGCTGAAAAAGCAAGACGCAGAGCTCACAACCAAGGAACCTGTTGCTAAAGTTCACCTCTGGGAACAGCTGATTGGGAGCATTCCGGGAAGCCGATCCACCCTCCAATCAGCTTTTTTCTTATTTACCTCCCCCAAAACTAAGGTGCATCTTATACTCCGGTGCATCTTATAGTCCGAAAAATACGGTATTTGTCTCTGACAAATTAAATGACACTATAAACCTCTTATCCAAGTGCCTAGAAACTGACGCTCTGCTGAACCCTGGAAAAACTGAGCGGCTTTGAGTTTGGGGATTTACCAGTTCTAGGACTGTGCCATTTTTGGTGCTGGATGCGGTCACACTTCCCCAGTTAGACCCATTGTGTAATTTGGGAGGCCTCCTGGATGCATAACTCTTGCTCAAGTGGCAAGTGACAGTTGTGACTAGGAGGGCCTTTACACAGCTGCATGTTGTGCACCAGTTGCACCTGTTCTTAGAGTGGGAAGCTCTGCTCATGTCCTAATCATCTCCAGATTGGATTTCTGTAATGGGGCTGCTCTTAAAGAGTATTCAGAAGCTTCAGATAGTGTAGAATGCATTGCAGCGGCATGGACAATTATCTGCTTCCAGAACAGCATACCTCTGCTCCAGGAACTGCATTGGTTTGCTTCTGGATCCAATTCAAGGTATTGGTTTTAACCTTTCAAGCCCTTCATGGCAGGAGACCAGATTATCTGAAGGGTCACCTCTCCCAATTACATCTGCCCATCCCATTAGGATATAGTTTAATTCATCTGCT
The DNA here is from genome assembly GCA_036250565.1 of Sibynophis collaris. Taxonomy (NCBI): domain Eukaryota; kingdom Metazoa; phylum Chordata; class Lepidosauria; order Squamata; family Sibynophiidae; genus Sibynophis; species Sibynophis collaris. The sequence continues at coordinate 125,200 of JANHFK010002498.1, read as the reverse complement.
AGGAACTTTAACACTTGGCAGTCCCATGAGGTGGGGTTTCTCTGCTGTAGTGCTCGCCTGGAACATTCTCCCCCCACCCATATTACGTTAGATCCATCCCTTTTTGATGTTCCAGAGGTCCTTTAAGACTGGCTTTGTTATCATGCCTAGTAGGATCTCGGGGAACCAAGAATCTTAAGAAGGCTCTAGTGTTTAACCTACTATTTCCTGTACTATACAGTTGTATTTTTAATAATGACTCTTTAATTAATTCTTTTTATATCTTTATTGTTTTATTTTAATGGTTGTATGCTAATCAGATTCACTTCATGAGATATGTATTTATTTAGTAATTTTATTAAATAAATATATGATGCCTTAAAATATGTTTGATTTAAGAAATATTGATAGGCATGATCTGCATGCCAATACATGCTCTAAATCAGGTGTCAAACTTGATTTCATTGAGGGCTGCATCAGGGTTGTGTTTGACCTCAGGGGGCCGGGGTGGGCGTGGCCATGGCCAGCTTGACGTCACTCGTATTGGGGCACCTGTGGTGATCCGAGTGCTCTGCCAGCAAAAATGGGCTCCCAAACTCCTTTTTCGACTGCAACCCTCTGGCAGCCAAAACGGAGCTCGGGAGGGCCGCACGCAGCCCTCCCAAGCTCCATTTTCACTGGCAGAGGCACCACGAGCCAGTCTTTCACTGTTTCCAGGGCAGCTCCACGCATCAGTCCCTGGGCCTTGAGTTTGACACCCCTGCTCTAAATCAACTTCATTACTTCGAAGCCCCATGATATAATAAAATGTAATGGAAACATTTTGTTTGCCTAACCATCTAAAATGGTCCATGGGAAATAAAGGTTGAAAACTGTTTAAAGTCTAATACTATAGTCTTCTCTTCTAGACTCAGACTAGATAATCTGTTTCTAAAGGAGTCAAGCAGAAATTAGAAACCTAGAGAACTGCTTATCACTGAATTATATTTATGCGAGTATTATTGACACTAACTGGTAGATTTTTCAAGGAGAAGTTTTTCTAACAGTCCTGAAGAGACCCTGAACATGAGACCTTCAATATGCAAAGGTGGTGTCTAATACTGAGCTATGCCTTCCTTCTTTCCTGGTTACTGTTATATCAGACATTATAGAATGTTAAAAGAGAAAGCAGATAGTAAAGTAAATAACCATGAGTGGGAGGAATCCCAGGTGCTAGTAAAAAAAAAAGTTTTTTTAAAAAAAACTTGGCTCGAGATGTTTCAGAAAATGTGTTCTTTTTCAAGGGCACTCCTTCCTGGAACGTATATGAACAAATTGACAGAGGCAGTTCATGGATATTCTAGAAGTGTCTTTGAAAAAGAAACATTTCCTGAAACGCATCAGGGCAAATAATAACCATGTTTTATTGGCACATAGAATTCCTTCTCTTTTTTTGTTTAACTCTTCTGCTAACAGTAATTGCTTACAAAAGAACTGAAGGAAATTAAGTTATCTTGCTCAAATCACAGGCTTCTGCTTAAAATAAAATTCAAGAATGGTAAAGTAGTTAAGAATGGCTGTAGATTGATTTCTACTATAGCATCTGGTCAGCAGAGGGAATTATATTTTGTTCATATGCATAATGTATAAAAGATATATTTCAAAATTCCCATTGAATCAATGTAAGCAACATTTATACATACTTTTTGTGGGGCAGCATGGCATTTATTATGGCCAAAAGTGCTCACAGACCATAAAGCATACATATTTTCCAAGACTATTGTAATTTTGAATAGTTGTAAAACTGTAAAACAGTTGACAAAATATAATTTAACCTGCTTCCTTAACTGTAGTTCAAGCTTGTTTCAGCTCCAGTAATTTATTGGATTCATTTCAATAATATGGAGCCCATCTCTAGAGAGAACTGAATTGATTATTGATGACTAATGTATCTATAATGAGACTTTCTGATGTTTTAAGAAGTAGGAAGGACTGAATGAGAGTAGATAATTCTGTTAGTTGTTTGGATCTGACAACCTGCCTTTAAAATTCAACAAACAGACAATGTAACATTGTTTCATGCATTTGATAGTCTGAAAGGAGAGCAGCATAGCAACATAATTTGGGATGCATATTCATGGTATACACCTTGGTGTTTTGTAGCCTGCCTGAAATATAAAACACATAAAGACTCCATAGGAACAATAGTATTATGTTGCAACCCATGCTGTTTAACTTCCTCAAACAAAAACCCAACTCAAAACACAACACAACAATTATCAGCAGAGAGCAGTTCATGTTTAACTGATTCTCCCTCACCCCATGTCAGGCTCCCGAGAAAGATACAGAGTGATTCTTCCAAGCAGATTTCTGTATTGTTCCACACCTATAGACAAAATCTTGCCAAACTGAAGCAAGGGAATTATTAGGGAGGGACTGCCTTTTTCTTCCTTCTCTCACACAAATTATCTGAACTCAGTTGTCTCTTCACTGGAATATACTCCCTCCCTCCCAGATTACATTTCATCATATCTCACCTCATTTAGCTCTATACATCCCTTTAGCAATAGGGATGAAACCTTTTTTGGCCAATGCATTCTCTAGATTTTTTAGCTTAAAGAATTTTGTTAAATAAACACAAACCAGTTGTAGACATCAAGAACAGTCAAAAAGTTCCATTGGTTACAGTTTCAAAGCAAAAACTGAAAATAGAATTTTCCATGTTCAGAACATTTCAAACAGGCATTTCATGTATGTAGAAAAAGAAAGAAATGATATTTTTTATTATACCATGTGTTTAGTGCAATATAAAATGTGTAACTAACTTCAGTTATTACATCTAGTTTTAGAAAGTTTCACATAACTCTCTACTGCCTTTTTTTGGCAGAAATATAATGCTGATTATGAATTGTCTTCAAAGGATGGAGCTGACACACTGGCATATATTGCACTGCTTGAAGAAAAACTACATCCTGCTATGGTAAGAGCCAACTAGTCTCTCAACTTGCATTTACCCACAGCACAATTATTTCCTCTCCATCCTCAAATTATGACCTTCATCTTCTCCCTGGTCCATACATGTGACTGACTTACATTGTACATACAGTAGCTGTATCAATGTTAACATAATGTTTTTCCACTTATTGTGACTTAGCAAGGTTGTTATGTTTCACTATCCTTTATATTGGAGATGAAGTCAGGTGATTAGCAGTGGGATGATTGGAAGTTCCACATCTCTCACTTTGGTTCCCAATAAGCCTCTTCTGTCACCATTCTGCTATTCATTTCCTGCTGAGCTTGAGAGAATTATTTTAATCAATTCCTCATTTTTATATTGATGTATACTTATCAGGATAGATGCTTATGGTCAAACTTAGCCTAAAGATAGCTTTTTGTTTTCATTGGATGAACACCTGGTGCTACGCAAGGAACCTGCAGGTGTGTCAGAAGTTGGGTCAATTTGCATTATGGCACTAAAATATTTAGTTCATATTTTTGTGAATACTGTTTCTACTGTCCCTCCTGGTATCCTCAAGGCTGTAGTAACATGACAGTGAAATGAGAGACCAGGAATTGTTCTCAGGGAAAACAGCATGGGAATGAGTTGACACTTTACAAACATCTTATGCCAGAATGGTTTGTTGAAACAACAGCACACAAACTGGCCTAAAGCCATCCAACAGAGCCCAGTGTTGCACTCTTTCCATTTCTGCTGCAGGAACACGATTGGCAGATGCTTCTCCTGACTTTGTAACAGGAGTGTTACAAAGTGTGCTGCCTGAAAAATGAGGGCAGCAAAGCAGTTGTACTTAGCCAGTCTTTCATCCAACATGCACTGCAGATACATAAGCAATACTAGAATTCACTAGTGATTTAGAAAAGCCAGGATAATGTTAGGCAATGGTCAGTAAATTCCATGGTTATGTAGGTTTGCACTAAGATAAGGATTAGTTGAAAATACTTTTAAAAATAGGCATAGAGAGCTACTACATCTGCCAAAGTTAATATTTTGTCATTTTCTCATTGAAATTATGTGCCATCAAGTTAGAGTTAACTCTTAGCAACCACATAGATTGATTTTCTCTATGACAATCTGTCCCTAAACTGGTTGTTCAAGTCTTCTAGTAATGTATCAGTCTTACAGCTAATCATCCTTTTCTTCTCTTTCCTCCATTTTGCTCAGCATTAGCTCCTTCTCCAGAGTTAGGACTTCATATAATGTGTTTAAGATAGCATAATTTGAACCTGGCCATTTATGTCTTGAAAGAAAACTGGGTTGATTTATTCAGTGATTTGTTTGTTTGTTTGTTTGTTTTCTTGGCAGTGCGTGGTATTCTTAGGATGCTTCTCCAATGCCAGAGTTCAAAATTGTCAATACAGTACTGTTCCTATCCTGCTTCTTCAAAGGTCATCTTTTGCTTCCATGAAGTGGCATAGGGAATACTACTGCTAGCTTTATTTCAATTTTTGTAGTATAAACACATGGCATCTTTTCAAAGGCCTTTTTAACCGTTCTACCAAATACAAGAAATAACAAGTGTATTTCTTGACTACTTGTTCTTTTACTATGGATGGTTGATCCTAAAAAGCAGAAGCTATCACTTCAATATCTTCATTGCCAGTTCTAAGCCTTGTTTTTATATCTGATATTATTAATTTGTTTTTCTTTTTATTTAATTTTAATTTTCACTATACTCTTTGACTTTTATTATTAGAGTTTGCAGATTCTTTTCATTTTCAGCTGTCAAGAATAATGTCATCATTATAATGCAGGTTATTGATGTTTCTTTCTCCAGTTTTAAAATCACACTAATCTCTTTCAACCCAGCTTCCCTTAGTATATATCCAGCAAATAGGTTAAATAAATGAAAGGATACATCCTTGTTTCACTTCTTTGCCAATCTGTTTTGCCCTCTTCTGTACATACTGTGACTTCTTGACCTTGTACATAAGTTTTACATTAGGACAATGAGATGTTTTGGAATCTCAATTTTTCTAAGCACATTCCATAGGTTAACATGATTAACATGATTAACACAATCAAAGGCCTTTCTGTAACCAATGGATCACATGCTAACTTTTTGGCATTTTGTGGCTTTCTCAATTATCCAGCATGCATCAGCAAAATGTCTCATGTTCCTTGGCTTTTTCTAAAGCCAGCTTAAACATCTGGTGTTTGTTTTTCCATTTGGGCTGTAATCTGTGTTCGATGATCTGAAGTATTATTTTGCTAGGATATGAAATTAAGGATATTGTATAATAGATGCGTGTGCATTGTTAAGTTTCCTATTTTTGGTATTGGAATGTAGATTGACCTCTTCAAACCTATTGGCCACTATGTCATTTTCCAGATTTGCTTGCATAGCTTGGTTAGAATTTTTAATGATTCTTTTATTTCTGTGAATATTCCATAAATTCCTATAGCCTTCTGACTTGATAATGACTGGGGTGCTGATCTACTATAATTTCATCTTCTAGTACTAAGATTTGTGTAAATGGTGAATATGTTTTAAGGTATCTTGGATGTTGACATTTCTACTATGTAATATTTCAGTGTGCTCCTTTAATCTTTGGTCTTCAAATCAGTTACAACTGTATCTGTCTATTGGCATCCTTTAGCATACCAATTTGAGGTTGAAACTTTCTCCAGAGATTGTTCACAAGATTATCTTCTTTAAATGTCTGCTTCCATCTTCTATGTCTTTACAGATGTTGTAATAGTGCTTCATGTGTCTTCTAAAAGCTCTCTGAAACTCTTCTTAAGTTCCTTACTGAGGTTTTACCTTTCTTGGCTTTGGCTTCTCTTCTCTTCTCTTCTTGGCAATCTTGATGTTTTTTTTCCTGACATCCAGTTTGTGTACTTCTGTTTCTTCATCTTTGGCAGTCTCTTTTCACTTTCCTCCATAGCCAGTTCCTCTGGTTCTGTGTCAATGACCTCAGAACTTCAAAGTGATTCCTGATGTTCTCTGAAAATGGTAAATATATGTTCATATTGTGGAAACTAACTGTCTTTCTTGTCCTCCTTCATTTTCAATTCTTAAACCATGCCAGGGTGGATAAAAATCGATGATTTTAAAAAATATATATTAAAAATTGGATTTTTTTTAATTTAAATCGGATTTTTTGTATTTTTATCAAATTATTTTAATAAAATTCTTTTGAAGTAAAAATCTATCTAAAGATAGTTTTCTATTTAATATACATTAATAATTTAGTTTATTCAGCATGAAATGGAGCTTAGTTATGTAGCATGAGGCTACATTTTGCAAATCTATGCACACTACAAACTGTATGATTGAAGAGAAATGCATCTGTACCACCAGGCTCTAAGTATGAGGAGGAAAGGGAAGCAATAAAAATAAAAGTGAAACCTTCTAAGCAGCTTATAAATATAATATTAAAGAGCACCTGTCATTTCAAATCCATCATGGCAACGCCTGTTAATGGGCATCCACTCACCTGCTGCCTGCCATGTCCCTCACCTTCTTGTGTCACTGCCGTATCACCAGCCACCCCATTAAAGTAAATAGGACTGTTGGTGAGTCAAAAGCGGGTCAGAGCAGGAGCCGCTGCGGGACAGAGATGACAGTTGCTCTTCAAAAATTATGATTTAAATCGAGTTGATTTAAATCAAGCCTTTTTACTAATGATTTAAATCAAATCCACCCTATTATCTTTCATATGAATATTAGTCATTGTACACAATGAAATTGATTACTAGCCTTGGTGTAGATTATTGTTCTCCTGTCAATAAAACTGGTTAGAAGCTTCTTGCAGAATTCATATATGCAGCCAGTTGCAAAATATCTTGGGTGCACTCAGGTTGTATATAGAGTAAGGCAATGATATATCTGCCCGAAATATACTGATATGATGCCTTTGATTTGACATCTGTTGATACATTTGGAGAATATATCATATCTCTTCGTTGGCTGTCTTTTTCTTCCCCTTCAAGATTATTCAGCTCCTTCCATTTCTCTTCATAGCACTTAATTTCTAGTCCCCCGATCATTGTTGCTGTTGCTGTTCTCTAAGCCTCTTCCAATATTTTGGGATTAAGTGTGATACATAAACTGAACATCATATTTGAGGTAGGAACTATGCAAAATAAACTGGAAAAACTATTTCCTGTGATTTGGAAATTATACTTTGGTCATTGGTGATGAAGCCTGAAATTTCATTTGTTGTTTTTGTAATTGTTGGCTGTTGTTCAGTTTGCAACTGGCTACTATTCTAACCTTTTTACAAATACTATTAGAAGTATTCTCCATCTGTATCTGTTCATTTGCATTTGTCTATGTTAAATTTCATCCTATTTACTTTTAGCCATTTTTCTAATCCAGTGATTCTCAAACTTTTCATTTTTAGTGGTCTGTGGGTTCCATTGTATAGTCCGTTCCCATATTAACCCCAGTCATTGGGTCAGAGCTTACTTGCTGCTTCTACCTTCATTTCTGTTCATCACCAGTTAGCTAGTTCATAATGATGCATCAATGGCTGACAAAAAGTTTATTGAAGGAAATGAGTGATAATATAATAATGTTAGTATTACAATTCAGAAATCTGATAATACTGAGTAGGTCTCAAGTGCAGTTGAAATGAACATTTTTATTATGGAATAGAATAAAAAAAATAACTCAAGTGGTAAACATTTTTTTTATAAAATCTAATTTTAAAAGGCTTTTAAAAATTCAGAGGATAGGAAGACATGTTTAAATGCAATTATAATCAGTAGTTTATTTTCTCCAAAATATGCAACTTCCAATGCTCCTGAAGTAAAAAATAAAAGGTAGGTGTATTGCTTACATGCTTGGTCCTTGCTTCTTCTTAATTTCTATTTAGTAGCTCGCAGTTATAGAAAGTTTTGCAAAATGCTCAAACTCCTCAAGATTTTTAATTATGTTTTTGTTTCCTAGGATATTAGCTATCAATTTTATATAAGCTTTTTATCCAAGTCAGTAATCAAGACTTTGATAAGTACATCTTGACAGACTAATTTAACCTTTTTTTTCATTGAGTAACTTCTTTAATAAATTGTGGGAGTGATAGAGACATGATATAGTAAAGCGCTTAATAAATATCTTATGATATTCTTATTAGTAAGCTGATGAAGCATGGGCTGAATGGCATAACTGAATGATTCCATAGCTGATTTCAAAATAATAGTCAAAGAACACTCATTAATAATCCCTCATTAGATTGGTGGGGTCTGTAAATTTTAATTGAAAGGTTCTCTAAATTAACTTGTTGAACATGCTTTCGAAAACAGCTTTCGTAGCACCTATTAAGAAAATTCCAAATGCTTGATCTTGAAGAAGAGCTTCCATTTAGATTTTAATCTCCCTTTCCATCTTTTCTTCCTTCTGTTTTCTCCTACAGTGATGATAGCAACACATGAAGAGATGAATGATGCCCAGATTCCTTACAAATTCCGGGATTATTGTGCCCATCATTACATAATGTGGATGAAGTGCAAACGTGACAAATATCCTTTTTCAATCAATGGGTGCAAACATGAGGAGCATGAGTGGAAGTACTGTGAGCATCTGGAGTAAGTCAAAGCTATGGCTTTAATATGCTTTGTTGCTCTATTTTGTCCTTTATTCTTCATTCTGTAAATTAACTATGTTTCAGGAATTAGAAACTACCCTGGATTAGAAGTACTGCCTCTAAATATCCCTGTAATTCTTTTATGAAATGTGTTCTGTTTCCACCATAAAAATTCAGTGAGTCTTCAAAAAAGTAACATAATATATTTGGGTGGGATGGGAGACTATAAATGCTACCATGATATGAATAGGTAAGAGATCATGATAGTCAACCAAGTAGTTTTTCCTTAATGCTTATAAGCCTTGATTTAATTTTAAAGCCCTGATGGAAAAAGGCCCTAATCACTGAATTCTCTAAGCAAAGTTATGTGCATGACGGTAAATCATAAATGAATAATTATTCCTTTGTTCTCTAGCATGCATAGAGAACTTTAAGAAAAATAACACAATAAGACCTTGACTGTAGAAGATAAATCTGGGGAGCAATCTGCCTCAGTAATAAAATGTCTGATACTTTAAATATGAAATAAAATTATAGCATTCAAGCCAATTAACATGCAGCAAGAAAAGTCTGGTTTAGTAGGACCAAACAGATTTGAACTGACTTATACCTGTATCCTTTGTATTAGCTATGTTATGCGCATGAAAGAATTTGAACGAGAACGGCGTTTGCTGGCTAGGAAGAAACGCATCGAAGAACAGGCGAAAGTTACCATAGAAATTAATTAGTTTGGGGTGCTTCTCCTCCTTCCTCTTAAAAGAAACTTCTGGACTTGCTATATTGAAAACAATAAAAACATTATGCCACAGTTGGGTCTCAGATGTTCACTGTGATTCCTACAACGAAATGAATGAATGCACATCTTGGACCTACGGCTAATAAATATTCATAAATGCCAAGGATCTGTAAGTATCTTCTTGTTGGGAGTCCTAATCTTCCATTACCAGTTCTGGCAATTGTGCCAATGAGATGCGTCTAGTTAAGTTCAGATGGAACTGTACCATCTAGTTACTTTTATATTTTCTCTGTATTCAGCAACATAAGCTTTCAGTTTCATTCTGGATGAAGGCAGCTGCTTCTGAACATTACATTTGTATACATTCTGTGCATTTACACCTCTTCATACACAAGCAAAGTTCCTTTTACAAAAGTTGAAACTTTTGGAAATGATGAGTGCTGGAGTTGTACTAAACACCCAAGAATTGCTCTGCCTCATGTGAATTAAGAAATAATAGTGGAGCATTTTGGGCTGCACGTCTGGGAAATGTACATTCTGACTGAATTACTTTATTGTTTATCTAAAACATTTGTTTCTTTCCAGGAAGGAAACATTGAAGCAGTTCTAGTAGAATCAGGACATAAATTACTGTACTGAGGCTATCTCAGTCATTACTGATATACCAGCCTGAACTGATAAAGGTGCCACGTGCCATTTGTTCTACATAGGATAATTATGCCTGTAATGTCAAAGATGGATACAAAAGCATCTCTTATGAATTAGATCTTCCAGGTGAACCCTATGTCTTTTGTCTGGACTGAGCATCTATTTTTTGGCCTCAGCTAATCCAGTTCTACACCCATTTTTACGATAGCAATTCCAATGCTTCACTTCAGTGACAAAGAAAATAAAATATGTGTCATCACTACTATGTGTTATCCACATACTGTATTATACACCTTCATTAACTTGAGAAATACCATTTCCCTGAAAATAAGACCTATCCAAAAAATAAAACCTAGCATGTTTTTATGTGTGCGCCTAATATAAGTCCTACCCCCCAAATAAGCCCTACTTAAGAGCCTGCGTAACCAGCCACCCGCCCATTCCATCTGGTTGCTCGTGGTTTCACAGCCACGAGGCAAAGTAGGGTGGAGGTACACACACAGCCCGCACCAGCTTACGTCAGGGCTCTTGCAACCAGGCCATCCATGCCCCGATACCAGCCATGCAGGAGCAGCCATATGTAGCAGGAGACAACGTGACCGTCGGGCCACTTCTGCTTGCTTGCAGCTGCAATGGAGCAGTAGGCCGAGCAGTGTGTGAGCGCCATGGCCACAAGGTGAAGCAAGTGTTGGGCATGGATAGCCTGGCGGGGCATATGGGGACAGCTCCATCTCCACTGCCTTGCCATGAGCAAGCTAAAGTGGGCCTCCTGTATGTTGGGGAAAAAAGAGCCTCCCAAAAATAATCCCCAGCGCTTATTTTGGGGCCCAAAAGAAAATAAGACCCAGTATTATTTTCGTAGAAACATGGATAGTACCTTGTGGAACCTCATGTTAGCAACATGGAGTAAGCGGAAATCTTCCAGTGATACTTTCTGGAGATGACCACCCATGAATAAGTGGAACCACTCTAAGGCTGTTCCACCTATATCAAGCTTAGACAACCTATCCCAGAAGAATACCATGATTGCTGGGGTCAGGAGCCATTGAGAAGTATAGCAGAATCAACATGGTACTATTCCGTGTCTCTCTCATGGCAAAGCTCATCCAAAGAGCAAGCGAAATAGTTTCAGTGCTAAAACAGAGTCGAAACCCCTACTGAATTGACCTGGAAAATCTATTTCATTTGTCTTGAGTCTATAAATTAGTCACCAGACACGTTTAATACTTTGATCAGGAAGAATTTGTCACTAGCTATTATTGGGACTTTTTTAAAAAAACGAATGGCATCACAAGGGATCACTCCTTGTAATAAATGTATGAACTGGACTCAGCTGAATACCCCTTTATGGCAGATGTGATAAACCATGAAGGCAAATGAAGCTTAGTTATCAGACTCCAATTAGATACCTTGTACAGATCTTCAGGCTTTAAACATTGGAATAACTGACCAGCTAGGGCCCTGGGCTTTTCTACTGATTGAACTGCTAAGTTCATCTAAGTCATGATGATCTTGATGGGTTTTATTTTCAAACTTTAGAACCAACATGGGCTCTATATACAGATAGTCCTTGACTTACAAGTTCATTTAGTAACCATTCAAAGTTACAACGGCACTGAAAAAGTGACTTCTGACCATTTTTCAGAGTTACGATTTTGCAGCATGCCCATGATCATGTGATCAAAGTCCAGATGCTTAGTAACTGGTTCATATTTATGATCATTGCTGTGTCCCAGGGTCATGTGATCACCTTTTGAAACCTGACAAAGTCAATGGGGTAGCCAGATTCCTTAACAACTGGGTTAGTAATTTATCAACTGCAGTGATTCACTTAACTGTGGCAAGAAAGGTCATAAAATGGGGCAAAACTCATTTAGCAAATGTTTCACTTAAAACAGACATTTTGGGCTCAATTATGGTCATAAACCAAAAGCGACCTGTATCTAGAACCAGTTTGGTTTACCAGTTCAAAGACCAGGCTAGAAAGTGAGAGACCATGAGTTCAAGGCCCATCTTAGCCATGAAAGCCAGTTGGGTGACTTTGGGCCAGTCACACACACTCATTTCAACCCACTTCACAGACCTCTTGTAGGGAAAATAGGAGGAAGATGTGTTGGATGTTTGCCGCCTTATTTATCCAATTAATAAAGATGGAAAACAAATGCCTCTAGTTAAGCCAGGCCCCAAAAACCAAGGATTATTGAGAAAAGCTCCACTGGATGACACTGAAAGGATACAAAGTAAAGTCTCTTGATGTCTTCCACCAAAATATTCAGTAATATACTCTGGAATTTGATCAAATTTGAGAAGTTCCTCTCCATCTGCTTTTTAGCTATCTCTCAACCTGTTGCATAGCCTAGCTGAAATGTATAATGAAGAAGCTCTGCATCATGGTAGAAGATGCTCAGATTTTATTATTCACCAATCTGGCATTTGGTAACAGCACCAGTAGGCCATAAAGAAAGCCAGTATGTTTACTCAGCTATCTGAGCAAGGACATAACCAGTAATTGAGAAAGATATCTGCACCAGGCCAGACCAGGTCAAATATTCCACCTACCCCCCTCCAAAGACCTCTGGGACTAATTAGAAGGAGCATCCAAGTACTCAGGCTGAGCAGTAATACAGGCTACATTTGACAGCAGAACTGAAACAAGGGGTATTACTAATGGTGATGGCAAAGTTGCTAAGTCAACAGTCATGTAGCTACTGTGGTTATAAGTAGATTGCATGTGACATTGAAAGTTTCTTGTGTAATACGTCCAAAATGCATTTCTCATCTTTTGTAAACATTCACAATCATGCTTCTGCCAATTTGTTGTTTAACTCTGTGATTTTTCAAAGATAGAAGTTATGTGGGATGACTTTTCTTTCATGAGTCTTTCTCATGTACAGTATATTTGAATAATTCTTTTTTCTATTTTGACCTTCAACTAGGTAGGGTTCTGGAATGGGGAATACCATTCTATCCAATTTTACTTGTGTTTAATTCTGAAAGTAAAAGCTCATCTATAGCTGAGTAAAACATGAGATGCAATCATCCATAATACTTGAGCATCCAAAAGTATTTTGCTGGGTACTGTTTGCAGGTGATCATGAGATAATACAAAGTATCAGTGTTCAAAACATTTCTTTGGAAATACAGTTCATTAGCAATAAGTTTTCCATTCAAAGTATTTATATTTATAGTCAGTCCTACCTGATGTGACATTTTTCACACGAAAGAGTAATATTTTGTGGCCTATAATTCCTCTGTTCATCCTACTACCTGGTCTATACATCAAAGTGAGCGAATCTGAACTGGGGAACCCAATTCTGTACTCAACCTACAGGTGCAATTTGTAAGATAAGTCGCACAGGACTCTCAAATCCTAACTTTAAATTTTCCTAGCCAGTAGGCAGTCCCATTCTCTTTATGCAACTATAATCTGTTAGGAATCCAATGTTCATATAAGACTATATAGTTCCTGGTCCAATTAATTTCAAATGAAATATCAAATATAACAGAGGCGTCCATTCTTACCTGTAGTCTTCCCCAATATGTGAAAAAGTCCTTCAATGTATGCTTTAAAAAAACAGTCTGAGACTCTCCAGTGGCTGGATTATTTTATTTTTGGTTAGTTTAAATAAAGTTCCACATGAAATGGATTATAGCAAAAAGTCAGTGGCTCATTTAACAGCAGCCTTGGAGCCTAGATTTCAGATATCACTGCTCACATTCAGCATAACCTAAGACTATGACAAACATTCATCGTGATTGTGAACATATTTGTTTAGAAGAAAGTTCCACTCTACTTCAAATGGGGCTTCCTCCAAATTAAATATACACAAGTAGTCCTTATTTACTAGCCACTCATTCAGCAACCATTTGGAGTTGGAATGGCATTGAACAAGTGGAATTTATGACTAATCCTTGAAGTTCTGGCCTTCACGGTGCTCCATGGTCATGCGATCATGATTCAGGGACTTGTCAACTGCTTGTATTACTGCAATTGCAGCATCCTGTCGTCAGATTATTGCCATTCACAACTTTCCCTACTGGCTTCCCAAAATCAAAATCAATGGGGAAGCCATCAAGGAAGGTTGCATGTTATTCTGGTAAGTCCCCCAGCCTTCTTGCCACACTGTGTATCCCACAACCTTCTTATGCTCAAGTCTGTTGCCCCAGCCACACCTCCCCACAAGCCGCCTCCAAATCACAGCCTGCACCAACCCTCCCAGCTTCCCGTCCTGGTCCTTACATAAAATTCCTACCACTTCCCACTTAACAACTTGCATATCTTGAGGTAATGACCGTAAGTGGGATTGCCAGGATTGCTGTGATAAAACGGTGTGGCTACCTGATGTTACACTTTGCAACCACATTGCTTAGCAATGGCAATCCCACTCCCAGTTGCCATCATAATCCAAAGACTACCTGTATGCAGTATAACCTTGGTAACAATGACAAACAGAAAAATAATCATCCTCCTCTCAAGAAGACAGTCCAAACCCAAGAGGCTTCAGTTCTGTAATACTGAATATTTTTATAGAAGGAATAATAGGCATTTCCTTATCTCTTAAGTGCTAGAAATAGTTACAAATTTCAAAGCCGGGTCGCGGGGGGGGGGGGGGGGGGGGGGGGGGGGGGGGGGGGGGGGGGGGGGGGGGGGGGGGGGGGGGGGGGGGGGG
>JANHFK010002498.1:71656-82324 GCA_036250565.1 Sibynophis collaris | reverse complement strand
ATGTGATTCTGCTTAGCTTCACCTGCTGCTTCCTGTCTGTTAGGAAGCTTATGATCCACTTACAAGTGTTCAGGTACTGCTAGCTTGTTTAGTTTAGTTAGAAGAATGTCCAGAATGATGATATTGAATGCTGAACTAAAGTCTACAAAGAATAACCTTGCATAGGTCTTTGGAGATTCAAGATGTTGTAGGATGTAGTGCAGAGCCATATTAAAAGCATCATCTGTCAATCTATGCAAATTGCAGGAGGTCTTACAGTGGATCCATGGTAGTTTTCAGGTAGAACATCACTAGCCTTTAAAAGATTTTCATAACTACAGATGTTAGATCAACTGGTCTGTAGTCATTCAGTTCCTTGATGGAGGGCTTCTTCAGTACTGGGATGATAGTGGAGCGTTTGAAATAACAATGAACATAGCACATCTCTAGTGATTTATTGAAGATTCAAGTGAAGATGGGGGCTAATTGGTCAGCACAGACTTTTAAGCAAGAAGGAGTTATTTTGTCTGGGCCTGGTGCTTTTCCTGAGTTTTGTCTGTGGAATAGATCTTGCACTTCCTTTTCTGTGATCACCAGGGGCTGTCAACCCATTGGATGGGGTCAGTTGTAGGAGGTTTGGCTGTTGTTGGTGTGTCTCAGATGAAGTCAGTTGCAGGAGGCTTGGCTCTTGTTGGTGTGTCTGAGATGGGGGTTGTGGAGATAGGTGTCTGTAGTTGCCTTTCAAACCTCCAGTAAAACACATTCAGGTCACTGCCAGTTGTTGATTTCCTTCAACCTGGGAGGGAGGTTTGCGGTAACCGGTGATATTTTTAAGAGTTTTTCACATGTTTGCTAGCTCATTTGTTGAGAACTGATTCCTTAGCTTTTCAGAATAGCTTCTTTTTGCTGCTCTGATCTCCCTTGTTAATACGTTTCTGGCCTGATTGTACAGCATTCTATTGCCTTTTCTGTAGGCTTCCTATTTGGAACGACGTAGCTGCTTAAGTTCAGCTGTGAACCAAGGTTTATTGTTACTGTACATTCGCAGGTTCCTGGTCAGTACACATAGGTCTTCACAAAAACTGACATATGATGTTACAGTGTCTGTGAGTTCATCCAAGTCAGCAGAGGTATCTTCGAAAACACTCCAATCAGTGCAGTCAAGGCAAGCCTGTAGCTTTAGCTTTGCCTCTTCAGTCCAAGTCCTCACTGATTTAATTCTAATAACCTAAGTGTACTTTTGCTGATTCTGATTGAAATGATTAGGTTTTTAAGGATTTGTTTGTAAGAGATAGTATATGCACAGAAGAGATAATTTGCTTAAGATAAGGTGATTACTTATTTTTTTATACTTGTGATGAAGGGGAAGTCATATCTATATATCTATTTCTACATCTATATATTTATAATTATATTCTTAGTTTTTATTTATTTTAACACCTTTTCTTTTTTCTAAGTTTCTATCAGTTTATTATCATTATCATTATAAATGCAGCCTCTAACTTACAGAATGGCTGCATATGACTACAGTAATATATGCTGGACCATGCAAACATACAGTATTTTTATTAAAAGGGGTGTGAGACCCAAACCAAAAAAGTTGCTTACCACATATTTTATCTTAAGCTTCCAGCTGAGATTAATTCTTTATTCTTTAACTTCAGAGTAAAATAAAAACATTGAGAAACATATTTGATTTATCAACAATCCTTTTACCATTTGCATAGCTTCACTTTAAATTTTCATGATCACATGAGTAGAAGAAAATGTTAAAATTTTTGCAAAATTTGTATGCATTTTCATAACAATTAAAAGAAACACTATATGAACATTAAATAGAGAAATAACCAGAGGATTCTCTTGAAAATGTTTAGCTGTGTCAGATGTGGAAGACCAGAAAACACCAGGGTTTTATCCTAGACTAGAAGGGTGAAAAATATCACAGAACGCAATTGCAAACCATTTCTGTATAATCACCAATAAAACTAACATATACATATAGAATTCAAGGAGGCTTTAGCCTAATAGCACTTATAGTTGCCTAGACTAGAACAAGGAGAGGCAATTTGGTGGCCTCCAAATGTTTAAACTATGATCTCTGAAATTCTTTGTATTGGTCATGCTAGCTGTGGCTAATACGACTTAATAAATTTAGTCTAAATTTCTGGAGAACTCTAGATGGCCTGTTTCTTTGATCTTTGTCTTCTTAGCAAATAGTTATGACTGGAGAAATAATATTCTTCATGGATAGTCTTCCCCAGCTAAATGCCCTCCAGATTTGTATGTCATTAAAGGTCCCACATGGCTGTTTGGAGAGCTGTTTGGAGAGCCTGATTTGGGTATATCTTTGCTATTAATAATGAAGGTTAAAATCAGAAAATTAATGAAAGACAAAATTACAAACTGTCAGCAAATAAGCAATATTGCCAATTGATTCTGGGAAAAGTTATTATTCTCTACCAGCTCAAGGTATTGTGGAAGAGATATTAAATACTCAACTGTTCAGTATTCAGACAGGGCCATTTGAAAAACTGCTGAGCTGAGCAGGCAATGCAAAGAGCCAATCTTAGTACCATTGCACTGCTAAGCATATATCCATTTACAAGACAGGTGCAAAGGCTGCTCTGACCTCAAGGCTGGAAAAATATACTGAGCTGTTCAGATCATCACCAGATTGTAAGGCAAATGTGCAAAAGTTGTATTGCAAACATTTAAAAGTTACAAAGTGTTCTTGGAAAAAGAAAAGTATTGAAGTAATCCATACAAGGGTCTTTTGTTCTTTAAAAATATTCCAAATACCTAAACAAAATTTAAACCATGCAATTGTGTCCAGGGCAGAACCCTCCTAGACAGAAACTGTAAGTAGTAGTCATAGTATTAAAACAATATAGACAACCATTGAACATCAACCATAGAATGTGATTGAACAGTCAACCAAAGTTAGTCTGAATGAATGATATCATTCAGACTTACTTTGCAGTCTATACCAATATTTTCTTAGATGAATAGTATTTAATTTCTACATATATTTGTCTTTTGTATAACCATAAAAGAGCAATCCTTAACTAAAATGTAGCAATCAATAGCTATGCTGTAACATTCTATTCCCTCACCTATAATTATTAGGAATTGGATCACAGAAGCTATGTCTTAAGTTTATAACAAATATAACAGCTGCTTGTCTTAGACAGGATAATTTATATACTTATGGTACTTTCTCTCTCTCACTCCTTTGTCCTCTCAAACTCTATACGGTATTGCTTAAATCAGTTATTAATATACTAGCAACAGTTGTACACCATGCTAAGTGTGTTAGTTTAAAATTTTGTTCATTTGGGGGATTTTGGTGGCTTATTATAATGTTATGTAAACACAGGCCATTTGTTTAGCTTGTGATTCAATGTAATATATTGTGCAAACCCAGAAAATAAATTCATTAAACCAGCCTAAGCATTTTGTCTGAATATAGCAGATGACATTAATTTGTATTACTAAATAAAATGCTCTTCTGTTCCATATTATTGTTACTTTTAAGGAATCCAATCAATTGACATCCACCATCCTAAACATCTGTATTTCCATTCAGTGACTAATATGAAAAAAGACATAAAAAGTTATTAAACTTAAAATTAGGACAATACTTTCCTGTATAAAGTAATCAAAACTATGAGAAATTCTGCAAATCTTAATGTTCCAGTTCAGTGATATACTAAAAAAAGTATTAAGTTTAATATTCATTAACATAAAGCAATGTAACACATAATTAACTTTGTAGAAAGATGAATTAATAGTAAGGTTTGCAATACCTGTTTAACTGAACAAGTCAAAACATTAACATATCAAAGCTGCCTTGCACAATGACTTTTAGGTTCTCTTGAGTAATCAGAATCATGGCAAAAGTGTCAGAAAAGACAATAAGTCTTTTAAAGAAACAGCAGAAAGATTTGGAGATTAAAAAACCGCAGATATGTGTATAGAAACATACACATATAAAATAATTGTAAATTATTTTAAAATTAAGATTTCTAAAGATGGGCATATTGGGAAAGATTGAAGGCAAAGCGATGGCAGAGGATGAGATGGATAATGTCATTGATGCAACGAACGTGAATTTCTGCAAATTCCAGGAAACAGTGGAGGGGCAGAAGGTCCTGTCATGTTATGGTTTATGGTGTGTGAAGAGTTGGACATGACTTAGCGACTGAACAACAAATGTGGCTACTCGATTTGAGACTTCACTACCACCACTCATTGAACATCACCCTCCAGACATATCAGATATGATCGTTTTTATGTTTTTGGAAAATGGAAAGACATATCGAAGAATATATGCAGAAAGGCACGGTTTCACGTCAATCTGACAGCAATACGGACTAGGTTTTTCAAACTGATCTGCAAGAACTTGATGGCAAAAAACAAAAAACCCATTCACTTGGACACAGCCAATTTTCTATCAAATGAAGCTTTGCCTCTTGTTCAAAGGTCTTTATTTTTGTCTAAAGAAGTCTGAAATCCCTCTATCTGAACCACTTCTCTTTCCCAAAGAAAATTCAGAATATGGAAACAAGCAAAATCAGACACAGAGATCTGTTCTACGTAGCCGACAAGAAAAAGACGAGAGCTGCAAGCAGTACAAGGAAAGATGAAGTTATCGCACTTAAGAGAAAAGAGAACAGGAGGGAGATAGCAGAGGTAAATACTCCAAAAGACACACACACAAAAAGTGTGTAGGGTTTTTGGAGCGCTCCTTCACAAAGCAGCAGGAGCAGCCTGCGGAGGCTGAAATGGACCACTTCCCTGCAGAAGCACAGAAGACCCGCCAACGAAGCAGAGAAAGGCTTCAAACTCGAGTAAAAGCCCATCCTCGTTCCCTCCAACTCCCAGCGCATGCTTGCTCAAGGTACTACACATGCGCACTTTCCCTCTCGCGCTTTCTACAAAGTGGAATCCCACGCGTGCGTGGTACCCACCACCTCCCTTATGTCAGAGAGCGAGGACCTGGTTCTCCTCCCCTCCGACCCTTGACCGGTGGCCGCTGCCGTACGACCTCCCCCCCACTCCCCCGTCGGCCCACACGATGCTCTCTGCTCCCCCTCACCTCGTAGTACTTCATAGCTCCGCGCTCGTTTTCGCTCCCGCAGCGTAAAGCACCCTTTCCCCTCACGTGACACGCTCCAACTTCGTTGAAGGGGGGCGCGGCGCGAAGAATTATAAGGCGAATCACGGGGGACTCTTATCTCGGACGATCGGCCAATTAGACGCAAGCAACTATCCTTTCCCGCCTACGTGCCCACCTCCAAACGTCACCATGGCAACTTGTAGCGCGTGACCACGCCTGACCCAATCCAGTGGCCAAAGGGTAGAAGTGGCAACCCGTCGAAGCAATCATCACATCCGAGAACGTCGACTTGATCCAATCACAAAGCTGCAATCAAATATAGATGACCTTCCAAAGGTTGCCGCAGGTGATGCGGTGGGAGCTGAAAAAAGATTCCGAGGGCAAAGGTCCCCCGCGCGCTTGCTTACCTGCGAGCGGGCGCTGTTAAGAGTTCGTTGGAAGTTTCTTCAGAGTCGGCCGGAAGCGAGGTCAAATGATCGGGATGAGAACGGTTAGTTCCGTTCCTGTCGGTCGAAAGAGTGGTTGCTGTGTAGAGTTGTTCTACATCACTTTTACACTGGAGTAAGTCTCATTAGAACCATGTCTATGTTCCAGCTCAGTAACTATCAAATTAGTTAGATGCCAGTCGGTCTGGCTCTATTCCTGGCGGTACAAACACCACAAATACCTTGGCCTCATTTTGGTAACAAGTCACTCTTCCATTCCGTCTCACCCAAACCCATAATTCGAAGGGATCCAATTTGTTTTCCTTAGCGAAAACTTTTCAAAGTCCCTCTTTCACAGTCCTGTGTTACCACTGGACTATTAACCATTCTGACCTACCTTGTTGCAAATATAGGCTGATCCTAAGTTTGTGTTTGTCTCTTCTTTCCTTTCAAGAATTTGTTCTCTCTTTGCTTTTATCTATTCTTTAACCCAAGGAAGCAAAATTATTTCCCCCCTTAATTTCTGCATTAAGTTTACATTCGGAAAGAGTGGAGGTTGGTATTAGTTTTGTCTTTTGATGTTTATCATTAATGTCGATTTTTCTTTTCGTCTCTTTATTTTCATAATGGACTCTGCTGAATACTTCCAACTTCTAAATTGTGTTGTCAGATTATTTTAAAAAATTTGGATACCCAGGTTTGAGTCTGTCATCTCTTTGAGTTCTGCCATTCTTAAATTATATTCATTTTGTAAGTCCAATATGCAACAGACTACTGCAGTGCAGTATACATGGGGCTGCTCTTGAAGAGCATCTGCAAGTGTCCACTGGTACAGAATGCAGCTGCACAGGTTAGGTGTCAGATATCTAACATATCTAACATTGTTTTATTGTGAACTGTATTGATTGTCAGGGTGTTCCCAGTTACAATTCAAGGAGCTGGTTATCATCTTCAAAGCCCTCCAAGGCTTGAGGTGAGTTACTTTAGGGTCTTTCTAGGGTCACAAGTGTGTTAAGGGACTTGTTTCCTGGGTGTATTACCATCTATAATAATAGTTTTACATAGTGTTATATATATTTACTTTGTAATTGCTTTAAATTCATTTTATGTTTTATAAATTCACCACCAAATGTTATCTGTTGAGAGGGCTATAGCAATCAAATAGCAATATGTATCTATATCTTACCTCTTTCTTGTTCTGCACTGCTGCATTTTTTAGTTCAGTTCTTACTCTTCCATTTCTATATTGTAAACTTTCACAAGAAATTCCATTGCTTTGACAATCATTAATCTTAATGTATTTCAGAGTCTAGAATGATCTACAATAGACAAAGGTTTTGCTATAAATTGTTCAAGGTAAATACTCATGATCTCATTATTATTCATTTTATGTTAACTTTGATTTCATGTCCCTCTGCCTTTTCTGAAAAATGTCCATTTGTTTGATATGTCTCTATCTATGTACATTTCTATTTGTAAGGTCTTGAACCAATTTTGTCTTGCATAGAGAATTAGTGCAATGGTTTGATAACTCCATTCCATAAGATTATTTTATATTCTGTTTTCTGGGTGATATCTTGCTGATATCTTATTAAAAGGTTAAAGGGGAAAATACCTAAATGTTAATTAATGGATTTCCCAATGATTCTGTTGTCTTGTCATTACATGGAATCATATGGTGATGAAATCGTTTAAAATGATGCCTGG
Source organism: Sibynophis collaris (assembly GCA_036250565.1). Lineage (NCBI taxonomy): Eukaryota > Metazoa > Chordata > Lepidosauria > Squamata > Sibynophiidae > Sibynophis > Sibynophis collaris. The sequence continues at coordinate 75,094 of JANHFK010002498.1, read as the reverse complement.
GAAAATCCTGTGATCTAAGAATATGGGCAAGCAGGAACTAGTACAAAAATCCACCTGGTGATTCATACACACCCAGAGTTGGAAATGGCTCAATAGTATTTTGTGTGCCACTCCCATCTATTTTGTATTTAGTTAGCATCCAAAAACTGACATAATTGTCAGAGAAAATAATACTAGTTTTTCACTTATTGAAAGTTGATGTTCTTACACTATTTTATTAATTGCTAATTTACTTGCATGTCCCCTCCAGTGATGTCTGATTATTGATTTCCAAACAATAATATTAAAACTAAACATTGTAACAGTGTAAACCTAAAAGCTAATAATCATGTGATAAATATTTTACCACATGACAACTATAAGACCACTGTTACCTGCATAGAGTAAAATGGTTCCCTCAGCTCCAAAGGGCCATCAAAATAGCTAAGTCTTCATGGCACTACAAAAACTAACAGGGTCAGGCCTGACTATATCAGGGAGAACACTGTTCCAGAGAAGAGACACATTCTGGTGAGAGAGAAGTTCTCTGAGAATGGGCTCCAGCAAGAGTCTGAAAGCTTGGAAGACTAAACCTCTGGTCCTGGTTAAAACCCACATTGGATCCTGCAAGAGACATAGTGACTGAGAGGCCTAACCAAAGTTTCTACAAATGACATGTACAAATAGGATATGAAAGGATCCTTTTCTTTCAGTTGCTGATGCAGGTAGAGAGGCCTTTGCAGAAGACAGTCTTACAAATACTGCCACAGTTCTTTCACAGAGCAATCAATGTAGATTTACCATATTTTTTGGACTTTAAGATGCACATTAGCTTTAGAGGAGGAAAACAAGAAAAAAAATTGCCTCTGCCGCCATCTGCTTGCTATCGCTGCCTGCTCACCATCGCTGCCTGCTCGCCACTGCCCATTTGCCACCAATTGCCAATAGGCAGCAGCGGCAATCCTCGCTACTTGGAACAGCTGATCAGCCCCGCACCAACCTCACTGCCCCCTCCCGCCACAATATTCGCTCTATAAGACACATAGACATTTCCACCCATTTTTTGGAGGTGGGGATAGTGCGTCAAATAGTAGTCCCATGCCTGTGTTCACCCTGAACCCTGACTGAAAAGAGTCCAAAGAATCCATTTCCTTCAAACCCCCCTGCAACTGCAGCTCTCAACCTTCTCTGAAAAAAGAAAGTTGGATTGTGATAGTTTATTAGAGGGTAGCTGAACGGTAAACAAAGGAAGTCACACAAAGATGAGGAGCTGACACCATTAGCAACTAGTAGGAGATTGTAAACAAGATTTCATTGTCAGATAAGAATACAATGTTGAATTGTCAAGATAATCCACTAATTATGACCTACTAGTAGGGAGAATACAAGTCAATTGATTTTATTCACTTCAACTGGATGAAGCTTCAATGTGCAAAAAAACTTTTAAATATCATCACTTTTGTAATATAGGAATTCAGAGAGAAATACATAAGGATTTTCTGTTGTGTTGCAGGAATGACCAAGAAAGAATTTGGTTGGTTGAATATAGTACTCTTTAGCTAATATGAGATGACAGGAAGCAAGATCAAGAAGAAGACTTAATTCTATTTTCTAAAACAGCTGCAGCCCCCAAATCGCCCCCCTCCCCATGTAGTATAGCAGCATAGGAAATGAGGGAAAGGATCAGGAAATGAGTGCAGAGCAATCATTTGATGGCTTGCAGAAGGAGGAGCAGCCTCTCATTAATTTTAGCTCCTTTCCTTAATCCTCTTTCCTTAACAAATGCCCTTCATGCATACTGAGATCAGAAAGCTATTTCAAGCACACATAGTATAGATTCTAGAAACAGGTGAAGGACTGATGAAGAAAAATAATGTAAAATGCCAAAACTGTCTTCTAGAATTCTTGTTTAATTCTCCCCATTCCAAAACTGCAAAAAGCAAAACAAAACAAAAATCTAAAAACACACTGTATTTTAAATTAGGAATTAGAATCTCTTTCATATGAAAGAGCTACTCTTGATTCAGATCAGTGTAATAAATAGGTTTATAATGAATAGATTTCCTGTGTGTGTGTGTGAGAGGGTGGGTGGGAGAGAATGAGTTTGCACATCATTCTGAACCATACTTTTTTGTTTACAAACAAACCAATTTGAATGAACTCCAATTGGCTGGTGTCACAGAACACAGCAACCTATATGTTTGCTTAGTTTTAACTTATTGTATGAACCCATTGTCTCCTTATATCACCCCAACTCACCAAAAGAAATCTTACCTTCTAGGAGTCTGGGGTGGGCAAAAACGGTCTCTCCCCCCTCCCCCCGGAGGCCCTCTGGAGGCTGGAAACCACCTGTTTGCCAACTTCTGGTGGGACTGGAAGGCCCATTTTTCACTCTCCCCAAGGTCCAGAGGCTTTTTAGGAGTCTGGGGAGGGCGAAAATGGCCTTCCCCCCTCCCAGAGGCCCTCCAGAGGCTGGAAACAGCCTGTTTCCCGACTTCTGGTGGACCCAGAAGGCCTGAAAATCAGCTGGCGGGTGGCGCATATGTGCTGCAGCAGAGCTGGGGCAACGCTCGTATGCCCACCAATATGGCTCTGTGTGCTACAGGTTCGCCATCACGGCTATAAATTATACCACAGTTGTGATTTGTATATGGAATCCCAGGATTTTCGGCTGCTCAACTCCCAAGACAACTGCAAAAACATCTGTTTCATGAGGAGCCACCATCCAGAGTACAAGCGGATTATCTGACAATCTCTCTTTGATTCAGAGAGATTTTGCAGGCAAGCATCTCTCTAGTGTCTTTCTATATCTTCAGATATGTCATTCTGTCATAATTCCTCAGCTCCTTGACTGAACATATCCTTCCTTTTTCAGTCAATTTTGGAAATTGCTTGTTAACTGCTTTTCAACTATTAGGAACTTTTCATCAATAAGTATGAAAGCATAGTCTAAGTTTCCTTCAATCCTTAGTGAAATAAACTTTAAATAGAAGTACAATGACTTAAAAATAGGGAGGGTTGAAATAAACAACAAAAAGAAGTTTAGAACTTGGAAAATTACAAACAGGATAAGGGACCACATGGATTTGAAATAAGATTTTGAAATTAATTATAAAAATCTATTCAATGAGAAAATGCTTTTCTTTTTAATTCCTTTTTTTTATTGATAGAATGGGATTTTGAACACTGAGGGAGCTGGAAGGAATTGAAGATTGCAATTAAACAGATACTAATACAAAATGGAGTAAAATATTTTAACATTGGACATATTGGGGAATATTTTGAACAATGGACCCGAAATAAAGAGTAAATAAGAGTGTCTGCCTCTTATTTTAAAAATGTCACAGAAAAGGTACAGTTTTTACTGGACAAGACTGATGTGAAAATGGATTTTAAAATGACAAGCTACAAGAATTATATAGAAAAAGAGGAACTTGACTTCCGGTTTCTCGTGGCGGC
>JANHFK010002498.1:52063-64914 GCA_036250565.1 Sibynophis collaris | reverse complement strand
CATCAGAAATGGGCTCTCTCACAGTGCCTCCTCTCTTCTTCTCCCGGGTGGCAGCAGTGCGTCCGGCTCACCAAATCTGGCCTGCTGATCTCGGGTGGCAGCGGCTCTGACCCAATCCTCACCGGCAATGCTGCGGGCAAGAACTGGCCACGCCGATCCCACTTCATGGCTGCGCAGACAGCCCACACTAGCCACTGCTCAGAGCTCTGGTGCCAGTCTCCCTCCCCCCAATCCTAAATCAACAGGGCTAGAGCTGGCAAGAGTTTTTTTGCCACCACTCTTTGCGGCTACCACTAAGAGAAGGGGCGTGCGAAGTAAGGTTTGTGGGAGCAGCTTCCGTGAGGTCATTCCACGTGGATGGCAGGTGCATGTGGGGCATGTTCCCCCCTTTCCTCCTGCTCGCCTCCTCACCTCGTGCTGTTTGCACTGGAAGTAACAAAAAAGCTGCCATGATTGCTGGAGGCAGCAGCCTGAGCAGCACTGGTGAAGCAGCTGGTCGGAGCTCCAGGGCCGAGGTTTAGGGATAAGAGCCCTGATAATAAGGCCAAGGCCATAATTCGGGGGTCAAAAGAAAATAAGAACCTGCCTTTTTTTTTTTACAGAGTTTATCCTACTGTGTACATTCCCCGAAAATAAGACCCTGTCTTATTTTCAGGGAAACACAGTAGAATAAACCCTGTAATTATCAATATTCATCATTGCTGAATTAGACATGACTGTTTCCTTTAAATTGTAATACCTATTTTATCTCATTAGGAGCTATAAAATCTGTGCACATTTGATAAAATTGATCTTATATCTCATGGTGTCATGTGAATCAAAAGTAGACATTAATTCATTTATTGTTTTTAAAATACTTTTCTTCCTTTAGGTGTCTTCTGAAGTTTATGCTCAGTTAGCAGAAAGAACTCAGTTTTGGCTCCTGTTAATACTTTTTTTCTGATTACATTATTGAAATATTAATTAAATGTATTTTTCAGGGAAATTTAAAAATAACAGCAGTTATCTAGAAATATTTACAGACTTAGCTATTTTATCATTTATAAATTCAAATACTAGGTCAGCTGCTTGATAGCTTTTTCAAGACATTCTTCATGGATGCCCTCCCTTTTCTTTTGCTCTATGCATCATACAGTTTATGAATCACATCATAAGCATATCTTCAGACAAACTGCGCTTTGTATATTTTAAGCCTTGCTATTTTGGAAATGATCTTGTTTCTAAGAATATAACCAATTAGAACTTGCAATCTTCTATATCAGCACCGAATTTTTAGTCTGCATTTTCACTCAACTTACTTATGTGTCAGGTCATTGTGATAATTTGTCATGGCATTTACAGGTAGTCTTCGACTTACTACCACAATTGAGTCCAAAATTTCTGATGCCAAGTAAGACAATTGTTAAGTGAATTTTGCCCCATTTTACAACCTTTCTTGCCATAGTTGTTAAGTGAATCATGCAGTTGTTAAGTTAGTAACTGGTTGTTAAGTGCATCTGGCTTCCCCATCTGGCTTGTCAGAAAGTCTCAAAAAGTGATCACATAACCCTGGGACAATATGACCATCATAAAACTGAGTCAGTTACCAACAGCCTGAATTTTGATCATGTAACCATGGGGATGCTGCAGCAATCATAAGTGTGAAAAATTTTGGTCCCTAAATGAATTGTTGGAAGTCAAGGAATACCTGTACATAAAGATACTCAGATCTGTTCAATTTATTCTAAGTTGTACTATTCTCTTCAAAATGGGTGATTCTATTTTTCTTTTTCTTATATGGAGACACTGTGGTTACTTGTAGCTTAATGCAGCAATAACATCCCCTAACAATCCAAGTGCTCTCCCTTATTCACACAAACTTTTCTTCAATTCACCCATGAATGAAACAGCCCTAAATTGTTATTATATTAGAATATATTAGAATAAACCAGGTTTTTTTCTCCATTAATACAGAATAAAATAGTTTTTACCCTTTATTATACCAGCTTCAAAGTGTGTGCAATGTGTAAAGTTTTGTCACTTGGGGCAAAGTTAAGTACTCTGTTATGGGTATCACCAGAGGAGTTCCTTATGAATGCTAGCCAGCCCCCAGCTATGCCATCTTCCTTTCCAGGATGGCTCTGTCCTTTTGCACATGCACACACCCTTTACTTAAAATCTACCACCTTCTCCCTCTTTATTTTTAGGGTGCAGTAGAGAAAATGAGACTTTCCCTATTTTATCTGAGGAAGAAAAATAGGAACTCATTTGTGCAGGTCCTTATCACCAGCACTCTGGAAAGCCCAGACTTCCACTATTTTATCTGGAAAAGAGGAAGCCTGCTTGTGCAATTCGATATTAAAGTACTCTGAAACACCAGGACTTATGAACTGTATAATAGAACTTAAGAAATAAATAATATTTGCATATACTGAATGATAAAAAAGAGTACAATTAAAATATACTAATGTTGTCCCTAAGAAGACCTTTTAATACAGAAACTGGGTCTGCCTGATATTTGGTGCCTCTTTATTTCTAAAATGAGAAAAGTGAGCTGATGTAGCTGGTTTACAGTTTCTCATTCCACCTTTCTCTGAGACAGGAAGAAAGCAAGATAACTACATGGTGGTGGTTGTTAGTTGCAAAGTCCTGTCCGACCCATCGCAACCCCATGGACAATGTTCCTCCAGACTACATGGTTAGGACTACATTAATCCATACCATCAGCTGCTTTAATCTATTCTTGATATGTGCAAGACATGCAAAATAATTTTTTGTCTATTTTTGATCAGCAGCTGTTCCTGGAAACACTGAAGTTAAGAGAGGAGCAAAGAAAAGCCATTAAGATCAATGATTTTTTTTCATGGACAATACAATTATTTTTTTATAATGACATATTAGAAAATATATAGGGGAGTCTATATTTTTATACTTTTAAAATATTTCCTATGGTCATGTATATTGATTTGTTCAAATTAAATTGCTGCCTGGTAGGATAAATTCAACACTGAGTACTACTCCTTATTTTTCTCCAAAGTATATGGAGTTGGCTCTGTATATGATAACGGCTCCTAGAAAACTGTACATCTTTATTCTTCTTGCTGGAAACTATATAATTCCATTTTTAGAACAATGATAGACTCAGCTACAGGTAGTCCTTGACATATAACCAATCACTTAGCAACTGTTTGGAGTTACAATAGACATTAAAAAGGTACTTACAACCCAGATTAGAAGTTCTCGTGGTTGCCCCCTTCCCCACCAGCAGTCAAATTATTGCATTTTGGGCGTTCACCAGACACCTCGCATTTGACCACAATTTACAACATTTACTTCCAGTACCTGGCAAAAAAACACCCATTGCAAACAATGAGTTTGCTGAACAACCGCAGCATTTGCTTAAGAGCCACCAGGTTGACTTTATGATCACATTAAGCATTTGCTTAATGACCACCACAAAAAAGTTGTAAAATCATGGACGGTTACATGATGACCCTTTATCGATCAGCATGATTTACAACCATAATTCCAGGCTCAATCACAGTTGTAAATCAAGGATTACATGTATTAGAGTACAGATTTGGATCAATGTCTAAAAATAATGTAAAAATACAAGTTAGTAATGTCTTTAATTGAATCTGAGAATCATTTATGAAAGGGTCTGAAAGCAGTTCCCTTGGATCAGCCTTAGGTTGGCATATAGCCCGTCATGTATACTTAATGTTTGTTTCGTGAGGTTCTGCAAGTTTTATTCTTAAAGTTAAATCTATATTAAAAGACTGCATAATATCATTTGAAGATTCAGCATTCTGATGACACATAGCTATTTTTCTTTATGCTGGCAACTATAGCAGCTATCTCACAAAGAGATAGGTTGGGCTGTGAGTGACAAGGCTAATCACCTTGTGGGATGTGAATTAAAGTTAATTCAGAATTAAAATTTGGAATTCTACAATGCTACTCCAGTACCTTAACAGTACAACACAGTGGTTGATTGGCCCTTGACTGTATTAAGAGATGTGATGACAGACAACAAAGTGAAACTTGAACCAAACAAGATGGAAGTACTATTGAACAGATTACCTGTGGAAGTGATAACATATTTTCAGTTTAAGTTCATAGTTTTGGGATTGCTTCTAGATCCATTTATATTATTAGAAATGTAAGTGTTTTCTATGGCACAAAATAAACATTTGTGGATGCCACCGAGTATGAGTATTTGATAGGTTCATCAATATCCCAGGATAATACATCATACATAGTTCCAAAAAAAATCATTACACTGTGGTTTTATAGATTTTTGCAGTACTGACATTTAAGCAATCACTTAATCTATATAACAGTTCCCTGTAGACAGGTTATTTCAGATAAATACTTGCCTTATGTTTCTTATCCAGAAATTTGGCTTAAAGGACTTATTCTGTTACACTTAGAAGGAAATGGAAATAATCGCTGCCATTATTTTTCCACTAACCTATTAAACTTACATTGGTAAATGTTTTTTACTGCATTGCAGCATATAATAACAGTCGGAAGCTATTCATAATATTTTGCCAAACTTTAATTTGGTTACATAGAATCCAGGTATACTTCAGGGTGTTAATTACCACATTATATAAAGGCCTTCATGGGGACTTAAGGTATATGTGGGACCCTTTTCTCCAATTGTTTCTGATGGTGTACTAGATCAGGCAAGGTAGGCCCATTTATTAAGCAGTACTCTGCAGACCCAGGAAGTGTTTGCCCTTTGGAAGCTCATGCACCTTGGAGGTTTTTTGGCCCCTGACCCTCCCGTCATTTTGCAAATCCTTCAACAACTGAATTTTCCCTGTGAATGACCTTATAGGTTAGGTGCGCTTGATACTAAGTTGTTCTGTTGGTTTTAAATTTGGTGTTCACCTGAAGTCATAACTGAAATATTTGGCACTTATTCAAATTAATATTACAAAGAAAATGTTGCCTTGATACAGTTATTGTGTTAATATTGTTTTTAATTTTCTATTTGTCTCTGATCCAGATACGATTTCAGAGGTTTTAACAGAAGCACAATATGAGGCAAGCAGAAATCAGATAATGGCAAATAACTTCCAAAATCTTGCCAAGAAAGCTGCAGTGACTTGTCCAGGCAGACTCCAGGAGTCAACACTGACTTGAAGGTACAAAAAAATTGAGGCAGTTTTTTTTATTAAGAAGCTTATTTCTGGCAACTTGCTTTGGGATATTAAAAGGGAAGCAAATGTATTTATGATTGCCAAAAAATGCTTTTCAGGCTGCCTTAAATTTCAAAATAATTTGATTGCAGTGATATTTTGTGGGCATTAGGGATTTGCTTCTCTGCTTCAGGTAACAAATAACTGGCTTTCCATGTAAGATTATAACTTGAATTCAGTTTTAGTTGCTAAATCTGCAGATAGCATAAGTATGAATGTCCATGTTGTTAAATGCCACTTCCTCATCAGAGGTGTATTGAGTCTTATAGTTACATCTATTACTTTACAGACGTGGGTCACCCTTATCATGAGTGACGATTAGCCATAAATGACATTATAACAGTATTTCAAAATGTTCTCCTGTATTTTGTACCATTGTCATAACCACCCAGTGGAGCACCTGCTTTCCCCAGTTGCTGACCTCCCGCTGCGTTTGATTTCCAACTTCCCCAATTTCCCATGTAACTAAATTCCATTCATAGGGCACCAGACTGGCGAAACTGGCATAACATAAGCGAAACTGCTGCGGCGTTACAGGGTTTTCTGAATCTTGGCTGACTTGCGGTTTAAAAAAACCTCAGTTTCTGGGTGGAGTTGATTAATTGAATGGCAATGACCGGGAAGGGGGAGTGGGGGGTCGACGTTTTCTGGAAAGGTTTTAATAGAAGAGGTCTAGCGCGAGCCTCCCGTGACGTCACCCGATTCGCCCCCGCCCGGAGACCAGCCGCCAGCCTCTAGAATTCGGAAGGAAAACAACCGTTGACAGAAGTGCAATTCCTTATCTCCTTCGCTCTTAAGGTAGAAGGCGGACTCTCGGCAACCGTTACTTCCCCCATGTGTGACGCACGCCGCGTCTTCATTGGCGCAGCGTTCGAAAGGTTTCGGCTGCAATTGGAGAAAGCGGGATGGAGAGGCGGGCTTTCGGGAGAGAATGTTGTGGCAAGCTCTGGAAGATTCCTCCGCCCGCCATATAAACTTGGAAAGGGAAGCGCCTCCTTCTAAATTACAGTTTGGGGAGAAGAGCGAGCATCCGGGGTAGGTGGCCGGCTACTGAGGGAGTTGCGAAGGGCGATGGGGAAAGATTATTATCGCATCCTGGGCCTGACCCGCGGGGCTAGCGAAGATGACATTAAGAAGGCGTATCGTAAGCAGGCGCTTCGCTACCATCCCGACAAGAATAAGGACCCTGGAGCCGAGGAACGCTTCAAAGAAATCGCCGAGGCGTACGATGTGTTGAGCGACCCGAAAAAGCGCGATATTTTCGACAAGTTCGGCGAGGAAGGTGCGTGCCGAGAGAGACAGGCAGAGGGGGAGGTGGGAGAGGAAAGTCGTGTGAACGGGCGGAGGGGAATTCGAGTCTGCTATGCACGCCGGGGATGTCTAGAACATGTCACCTACCCGAGTTTACGAGAGGGGGAGATTAATTTGTTAAGAATGGGACTCCCTTTAAACTAGCAAAACTGCTTTAGTGTGCTGCTGTCTGTGCTGTATTCTCTTAAGAGGAAAATTGAAATGACCGGGCTCGCAGAGTAAATCGCAGGACGCAAGGGGGGGGGGGATAGGGAGAGGACAAATTAACTGGTCGGTAGTCCAGGAAAGCAGAATTAAATCGCCCCCGTTGAATTTTTTTTATCACGGAAGCGAATGAACTTGGAAAGTGAAACTTCAAAGTGAAACCACTATACTCGGGCAGGGGACTTTAATAATATTTTTTTCAGCTTTGAAATGTTTTTCTTTAAAATTTGTTTAAGCCAAAGAATGATCTCCTATTTTCCTCGATTGCTAGTAATTTTGCCCCCACCCTGATAGGATAGCTGCTAACTTTCCAGTTTGCTACTATTATAATTGTCAGATCTAGCTTTGAGGTCCTATTAATAAAGACTTCTTTTCCCAGCGGCTGTGGAAAACGACCGTGTTGGGACTAATTTCCCAAGGAAGGAGAAGGGAGGGCAAAACAGTGGAGAACAAGTTCTTTTACTCTCCATTCTGGAAACTGGCCAGATGAGTTGCCATCTTTGAATTGTTCTGATTGTATTAAGGTCACTCCTCAAAAATCCACCATTACTTTACAGGTTCTTCCTGTCTAGTAGGAAGCTACTTTGAGCCAGGTGGAAATACTTCACATAGGAAGCTACAAAATAATGTATTACAATGCAGAATTTCTCCTGTTTCTAATGATTTTGTGTACACTGATAAAAATTGCTGAGTGTATACATTCTGTCAACTTTCTACCTTGTGGCATGTATGTTTTAAAGAACATCATTCCATCTCTAGCATTTATAAAACACAGCATTTAAAATAAACTATGCAATTTACTACACAATTTGTACAGATTTGGGATAGCTTTTCAGTACTGGCTTCCATTGTCTTGCTTACTTATATTCATAGTAAATGCTCAGCAATTTTCCTCTGAAGAGTTGGTAAAATATGTATTCAGTGCATATATTTGGGTTGCATGACAAGCTGCCTAAGATAGGTGGAGCCTTTCCTGCAAAGTCTTCTAGTAGTAGCTAGAATATTCTAGCATATTCTTATGCTAGTGTCCTTTCCAATATTATTTTATTTGTGGTGAATGTCCCCCCCCCCCATAATTCTTAAAAGATACCTATTGCTTTATCCAGTTGAAGTAGAAATGAATGATAATTTGTGTTGTAGCTTATAATAATGTTCAGTTCAGGAGAGTATTATAGACTGAAACACTGAAAAGGGTATTTTGCTGATTTTATACAGTTGAATCATGAACATGGTGAAAAGGGGAGTTGTGAGAGAAAAATGGAGGTGAAAATTTGAGGCATTTCTACGATTAGCCCTATTTGACTTTCTCAAAATAATAATACTAAAAAGAGACAATGTAACATGAAACATTGAACATAAGTATTATTGGATTAAATGCATTTTTATGTTTTCTATATTTCAGGATTAAAAGGTGGCGGTCCCAGTTGTAGCGGAGGAGGTCCTAATGGTACTTCTTTCACTTACACCTTCCATGGAGATCCTCATGCCATGTTTGCAGAGTTCTTCGGTGGACGGAATCCTTTTGATAACTTTTTTGTTCAGAGGAATGGAGATGAAGAAATGGATGTTGATGATCCTTTTTCAACTTTTCAAAACTTTGGTTTTACTCGCGGTCGTGGAGGACATGAAAACATCCGCAAGAAACAAGATCCTCCAATCATCCATGAGTTGAGGGTGTCATTGGAGGAAATTTACACAGGTTGTACCAAGAAAATGAAAATTTCACATAAGCGTCTCAATCCAGATGGGAAAAGCATACGCAGTGAGGATAAGATTTTAACAATAGAAGTAAAACGAGGGTGGAAAGAAGGAACTAAGATCACATTCCCCAAAGAAGGAGACCAAACACCAACCAACATTCCAGCTGATATAGTTTTTGTTCTAAAGGACAAGCCACACAACACTTTTAAGAGAGATGGGTCTGATATTGTATACCCAGCTAAGATCAGCCTCCGTGAGGTAAGTTAAAAAGCTAGATTTTGTCATTTGAAAGATGGACTAGGTAATAAAATGTCTGAATTACTGTATTTTGAAATAGAAAGTTTAATTCGGATAATCCATATATAACTGTAAGAATAGACTTGTTGCAAATTTAAAGAGCCCCTAAGTATATACACTCAAGACACTGGTAGCATTATGGAACACATGCAGGAAGCATGCTTCATATTGCTGTAGTAGCTTGAACAGGAACATTAAAGTATATTGGTATACAAGCCGCATTCAGTTTTTTGGCATTTTCTCTTATCATGAAATCTAATTGAAGTTTAAATTCATTGTCGAATGAAAATGAAATGTTCCCTAGTTTTTCTCATTTGTAAAAAACCTATTGATTTATGTGGTTTATTTTTATATACAGGCTTTGTGTGGCTGCACTGTGAATACACCAACATTAGATGGTAGAACCATACCAATGATATTCAAAGATGTCATTAAACCTGGCATGAAGCGAAGAATTCCCGGAGAAGGCCTTCCATTTCCCAAGAATCTAAATCAGCGAGGGGATCTTATTATTGAATTTGATGTAAGATTCCCAGACAGAATTCCACAGTCTTCCAAAAGCGTCCTAGAACAGATCTTGCCAATATAATAAAACTGGCACCGACTGGACTACACTACCTCTATTATGGGGATTACAGACTGGAGTCAAGATTTCAGGGTCTGTTTTGGCAGTGGACATGAGTGTAACTTTATGCTACAAAAAGTTTCAAAGAATCGATTGAAAAAAAAGAATATTGCACCGCTAAATGACTTTAGACCCAGATTGCCTTTGCTCATAGCATTTATAACGAGGAGCATTTGCTGAAAGAAACAGGAAAACATCTCAAAAATTTGAATCTGAGTATGGCAACCAGTCATGATTTCTGCATCTATTTGACAAGCCCTAGTCAGGCCATGCCCATACAGATTCTTATTAGAAAAAAAAATGACACTAAAATCTAAACTGGACTTCAGAAGTAAACATCTTCAATCTCTTGTCTATGTTGTATTGTGTTGTCTTTGTCTTTTACATTATTTCCTGAAGGAGGATAGGCTATTTTTAGTAAATATTCAGATTTCCAGCTTCCTTGATATTCCTATGGTACTCCTTAAAATAGTACCAAATGCTGACATTTTGGAAAGTTGTTCACATAGCCATAAAAATAATTTGCCTCTTTCAGAAAGTTGAATGAAATAGGGCTTTTTCTAATACCAGGTAGCTCTTGAACGCATGCAAAAAAAATTACAGGAAACCATCTGATTTACAGACTTGCCAGATAATGTTTTTCTATACAGACATATTTATATGTCCTGCTAGAGGACTTGGTCTAAAAGAATTGAATGTATCAAGTCTGTCAAATTTACAGTTGAAAATTTTAATAAAAAGACTTTGGAGTCTTGCTTATTGATATATATATATACTTAAAATATTTGTTTTGCTCCTATGATTATTAAAAATTTGGTAAATTAATTAAACCTGATTATTGCTGCAAATTAACAAAACAGCAGATACTTAAAACTACACATGAATTGTTACTGTTTTCTGTCATGGGAAAAAGATGTGTAATTTTAAACCTTATTTTCTTAAGGAAATTACTAAACACCATTTGTTTTGTTCAGATTGAATAACCAAGGATAAGGAGAAATAATCTATTATAATTAGAATATAGCTGCAGCTATCTAATGAAGAATGCAGATTTTCTGCTGCCAAGTGTTTTGAATAGAAATTATACCAGGCTCTTTGATCCTTCAGGAGGATTATTGCAGAAAAGCAGTAGAGATGGTTAAGAAATCTAGCCAATTCTTCAAAAAATATACATTGTTTCATATCCCCAATTAGATTATTGGTAATCTAAGATTTGACTGGTTTGGTAGAAGGACAACATTGTCATTTGCAGACAGCTAACATTCTAATATTAAAAATACACCCTCGTTTGTAAGGATTTAATAAATACAAATTCCAAAGTGTCATATATTTGATATCAGTATCAAAGTAAAACGTTGCGTCTCTTCTTTAAAGTGGTATACATGCTTTATATAACATGAACTTTTTGATATTTAATTGGTTTTAATGACAGATTCTTGCTTTGAGAGAAATTAATGAACAAAGATATGTATCATACAAGTTGTTGGTGAGTTCATTAAGTTGGTGAAGTGCCAGTGTGCATGACATCCTCCTATTGTAAGATTGCACAGTGGAACCTGGGTGGAGGAGATATGTGATGAAATACATTTCTCATAGCTTGGGGTGGGCCATAATATTATTGTTGATAATATAACAATAGCCAGTGTGGTCTAGTGATTAAGGCACCATTCTTAAAAAGGGGGACTTCTAGTCCCACCTTAGCTATGAAAGCTGATCTTTGACCAGTCACTGTCTCTCTGCCCAACTCCCCTACAGCGGGATGGTTGTGGGGAAAAATAGGAGAAAGAAGATATGTTGGGATATGTTTCCCGCCTTGAGTTATTTGTAAAAATAATAAAGGAATACAAATAAAGTAGATAAAACACAAATATTAAAAAACCCCAACCATGCAAATGGCAATCATCTGACCACAGGACACTAAAATGGTTGTGTGACTAGCCATTAAGATACTTTTTCAGCACTATCATAGCTTTAATCACTAAACAGGGTGATGGTTAACCTAAATTACCTATAGTAACTTATCTAAAATATGTAAACTGTTTTATTTGTGGGTGTACAATATTTCAGTGATACATATCATCCTGTAAACAGGTCCTACCCAAAAGTCTTCTCTGCAATGCCTGACTCTTCAGTGAGATACTGAACTCTCCAATTTGAATTTGACTCCAGGTGACAGGAGCAACAGGGAAATGATTTGCCACTAACATCTGTTTTTTGTTTGATTTTTCGATCTAGCTTAGTCATATGATTTCCTGGTAGTCTTCTCTCAAGTATAAACCAAGTCTTAATTGTTCGTTTTTTAAAGGCTACTATAGTACCTTGCCTAATAGCTTTTGTTTAGACTAGAAACTGACCTACAGTAAGGAAATTTTCTTGCTATTATTTTACACCAACTGTTATTTAGGGGTATAATTGTCAAAGAACTTGAAGCTTGTGCTAAATCTGGTTCAGAGTTTTTGAGGGCTAGATTGGTGGGGATGTATACATGCATATTAATGCTTCATAAACTGGAAAGAGTATATGGACAAAAAGAATTTGTACAAGAGCATTTAAAAGCCTAAGTAAATTATTTTGGGCATGTCAAAAGAAATATACTTGCAAATGGTGGGGTTAAGAACATACATTTCAACTACTTGTATAGACTTGTTTTTATGTTGAATGCATATGGTATGCACACACAGAAGCTGAAGTTCCTGAATTATGCTGCTGATTTTACTGTATGTACAATGACCACACATGGCAGCTATGCACAAAAAATATTTTGCATGTGAGTTGTCATTACAGGAAACATTCCCAATGAAAAAAGGATAAAAGACTTAAGTAGAATTAAATATCTGAAATCAAAGCTGTACAAAATAACAGGTTCCAACAAGTTGTTAGGCTAACTCCAACTCATTTCTAGTACAGTATATGTGCAATTTATTATTCTGCATCCTGAACAATCTCAAGACGTAATTAAGGCTATCATTAGTTACTGGCCAAAACATCCTGCCCAATTCAAAGTCCTAGTATTAACCCTTAGAATCTTAAATTTCCTGGACATCAGACCACTGGTCTATATTTTATGTTTCTCTGGTTGGCTACTGAAATCATCAAGTTTAAAAAATTGGCTATTAGACTAGAACGAGCTTTTCAATGGTACTTAAAAGGGTTTTTTTGTCTCTTCAGAGAGACTTAGTGGCAGTTCAGGCCCATTGAAAATTTTCATTTTTTAGCATCTAAATATTAAAAGTATTGGTTTTCTGTTATTCACTTTTAGATATAACATTGTATTTTTATATTGTAATTCTTTTTGTACTTGCAAAGCTAAGTAAATGTTTGCTATGTTATATGCACTAAAGCAAACAATGCAATGCCCCTGGCTTACTCATGGAAAAGAATGCAGCAATAGGTATTTCAATTTCAATTTATTGAAATTTGTTACAGTCATATTAAAAAACATGTAACACAAAATATAAAACAATTTAAAATATATTAAATTTAGAGGACTGTCCCCATTAAAACCCTTACCCTTAAAACAATAC
>JANHFK010002496.1:55751-71651 GCA_036250565.1 Sibynophis collaris | reverse complement strand
CACCCCCCCCCGCGGGGGGGGGGGGGGGGCATCTTTGCTCCATTCCCTGCCTGCCAACTGCCTCACAAAGAAAGAAGCTTTGATTTATAGCTTGTCTGACAAATTTATCCACTGTTATCATACCGAGGAGCGTAACCAACTATTTTATTATGGAGATATTAGTACACACACTGTTCTGTTTCCTTTAACATTGCTACTATCCGGCACAAAGCATGTTTGTTTCCCTGCAGGGGTGAAAATAAAGGGGGGTTTGTACTTTATTTTCCCCCCCTCTCTCTCTCTCCTTCTCTCCCCCCCCTCATGGTTTTAGGATTCTGAAGGAGTTTATTTGACACTCCAGGGAGTATTGTGAGCAAAAGTGCCGGAGGATAAAAACGCTACCCAAAGAGTTCCTTGGCGTTAGACAGAGGGAGCCTCTTCAGAAGAGAATGGGGGGCTTGTTGAGATGAAGTGGGAGGGGACACCCCGTGAAGAGATCTCGAGCAGCCCTCACAGAAGGGTCTCTGTCCTAGACTTACAATAGAGCAAAGGCCTTCAAAACACCAAGTGCTGAACAAGGGAGGCAACGGGGAGGGACATTTCCCTCCTTTCAGAGAGATTTCTTCCTTGCTTTTGCCTCTCTTTTTTTTTTTTAAGGGGACAATTGAGAAGGCTATAAAGGAAGGCTTTCCTCCTCCCCCCCCCTCCATACATTTTTAGGAAGCCCAGAGGAGTGGGGAGAGAAGAAAGAGTTTCATTCATGTTTCCAAGTGAGGAGTTTTCTACCATTTCACCCCTGCTGGTCAGCCGTTCGGAAGGAATGGCCCTTTTGAAAGCCTAGGCAGCAAGGAACAAATGAGAAGTGGGATGAGAGGCCCTGGAAGAAGTTAATGGAGAAGGAAGCCCATTTCCAGCAGGGATCAAATCAAATATGGCTCTCCGATTGAAAACAGACAGGTGGCATCTTTTGTGGGAGAAGCTGCAGAGCTTCCTAGTACCTTAAAGGATTGATACAAGGAAGAGACGAACCCCTAATTCAGACCACTTAAAAGGCCTTCTTGAAGTTCAAGGCCCAAAACATATTTCTTTGGCCGGTTCACACATTGAGAGTCTGTTATTCTACAAAAAAAGAGGCCAATTCTCAAAGGAGCATTTTTCACAAATTAAAAATGAAGAGCCTCTTGGTCTTCCACATACATGTATATTCCCTTTCCTGCAAATGTAGAAAGAGCCACTGAGGTCACCGCTTCTTCAATCATGGATTACTGGAGGTTGCTCGAATGGAACTTAAGGATCCGTGGCTGCTTGAAATACTTGAACTGGATATTTGAAGTACCAAGTGGTTTACACTAAGCCTGCCTCTTTAACAGTCTTCTCTTTTGAAGTTCAGCTTGCATTGTTGTGTTCAATAAATGACAGCCTGGGACATTTTCACATCTACTCAGTATATTTTGTTTTGAAGATTAAGATGAAACCTCTTTTAGATCCTCCAAGATGGAACCCCCTCATTATAAAGTTTCCCTGACAATTTAACATATTTACTAGGTATTAGCAAGTCTCACATACAACTTACAGGTCCCACAGTCAACTATATTTGCAATAAAAACAGGGTCACTTTAAAGATGCACAGATTTATAGTGTAGATTGTTGCTGTTGTTGTTTTTCTGGAAGAAACCCATTAATATTGCTAGTTTGGACTCATCATTATAGTCTTCAAGGACACATGTTTATTAGCAAAGTTTCCTTTTGAAGAAAAATTGTTCAGGCAAAAGTTGGAGGATGCGATCACTCCTTTGCCCTATTTCTCAAGGAGCATCTCCATCTCATGCAGATCATATTCTGTTCCTATATTGTTTCCAAGTCAGAAGTCGATAACTGAATATTTTCTGCTCTAATGACTTGAATTATCCAATCCAGAAGAAAGTCATCATACCAAGTTGAATTGGTACCTGGACTCCTTTGAACTATTAATAGTCTTCATTCCATGAGCATAAAGTAGAATTAAAATGAAAGAGGCATAAAGTAGAATTAAAATGAAAGAGATTGGGGTGACAAAACAACACAATAATTGAACAGAATGAGGAAAATGCATTATTTATGGATAAACAGCCTGGAGAAACAACCTGTTTGTCACAATAAAGTTACAGCTCAGATGTTTTCTACCTGGAAAGCCCAAGTACCATCATTCAGAAATTTCTTATTCCCAAGAATATTGATAGATACTCTAGGCTTTATTCTGTTTCCAGAATTAATTAAACTCTGCTCAAAGTATCACAAGCAAATATTGGCTGAGAAGAAATAAATGACAAACAGCTACTTCAGAACAGGCCCCATAAACAGGCTAGAAATGTTGGTTGAAACCATTGTCAAAGTTAACGGTACTTATATTCATCAAAGTTGATAGACTTGGATAACAGATTCAGCTTTGCAAATGCATTCGGATGGCAGAACTTCCTATCAACCTATCACTAATGCCTCTGCAGATTCTAACACAGCAAGTCTTATATATCCAAGATATTAAAGAGGAGAGGTAAATCAAGATTCTTATTTTAGACTTCAGCAACTTAAGAGAACAGAAAAAGAGAGAGACGAAATTGAAGTTGGAGACCTTATGACAGGAAACTCCATTTGGGCTCAAATCTACCAGCGCATCAATTTGACTCTAATGCTGAATTTCAAGATACTATGGTGCTCCAAATGTCCTGACAACCAACAGAAGTCCTGAAGGATAAAAGCAGAGATTTCTACTCTTTATTTTTAGTACTGGAAAAAAAAACCTTCTCCATTCAGTTCCTTGTCACACACAGCTAAGAGTCTGTAACTTCAGCAATACAAGTTTCAAAGGCCTGAATGAGGAATCTCACCCTGTTTCTGCTATATGTTTTTTTTCCCATCTCAGAGATTGAAAACATTGGAACATGCCATAAACCATAAACATGCTAAATTAGTAGGTTAGCTACACTGGTTTGATATGCTGGGGAAATGAACAATACACTCCATATTTACCTAGAAATTGGAATTCTTATTCTGTAAAGACAGGCTAGTCTCAGTATTTCATTTTCACCTTCTTAAATTTGCATCCATATGCAACTTTTTTGTAAAAATGGCACACACACAAACACAAAGAATTCACTTGCATTTTTCATTAGCACTTCTGCATTTATTTTTTTTCCTAATTATTCCTTTTAGATATCCATTTTCCTTAATAAACGGCATTTTCATGACACTTTTCATTAAAATACAGTATGCCAATTTTTGAGTCACCAGTTACACTACAGAATTCAGAGAAGGGATGGTTCTCAGGCTGGCATATAGATTTGGAGAGGCATTTAAATAGGTCAGCAATAAAATGAAAGTTACTGGATGCCTTCCTAGTCCAGAAAGATTAGTTTCATCTCCTGTATGATATAGGTTATTTCAACAGACAGAGGAACATTTCTCATTAATGGCTATAGCATCAGAAAAGGAACAGGGACATATTGAAAATTGGGCATTGAAGTGTATTTAGTTTTAAACCGTATGAGCAATAAAAAATGAAAAATTAATATGGACAATATATGTCTTTACAGTCAAAATATTCTTCCAAATGCCAATAAACCAAAAAAGAAAAAGAAAGCAGAAATTAGTTATCATTGGCATAAATTAAATTAATACAACTATCCTTAGTGCTGAATTAGAAAGTTAGAATACTACACCATGCTGATGGAAGAACTAAATTTCTTTGTAAAGCAGAATGCAGGCCTGGAAGAGACTAACAAAGTTAAGTGCTAATTGCATAAAGCTTCTTGTGTGGATGCAAAATGTATCTACTATTACAGTTCAAATTTTAACGAATAAGTAAAAAAAATTTTTTTTTTAAATTGCAGTAATGTCTGTCGTTTGTGAAATACTATTCGCTGTGAAATAGTCACAGTGAGCACTCACTGTGAGCAAAGTTGTGCAGAATGGGTGTATCACTTTGTTTTGCTGCCTTTTAAAGACTGCGCTCCATTTAAAACAACACATAAGCAAGCTCAGGAACTTTCTTTCTTTTACAGTCAATAGATCAACATCAAAACATTGTTTTAACGTAGTACAAGAACTCAATCTGCAACTGTCTGTGCTCTTTTTCTCCTAGTTACATGCCCATTTAGGATGACCATCTGAATCCAGTGTTACTGCCAGAACATGGAAAGAAGGTCACAATCCACAGGCAGGTAGAAGAGAGGTACACTGGGAGGAAATTATTAGTTGCGTGAGCCAGTGGTGGATTCCACTTACCTTCACTACCGGTTCGCAATGGGAGCACTCGTGCGCAGAGCGTCCCTGATGACGTCTGGGCGGGTGGGCGGAGCCTCCCACCACCGCTACGACTGGTTCGCAAGATCCGGAGCAAACCAGTAGAAACCCACCACTGGTGTGAGCAGATAAATAGCTGATTTAGCAAGAAAAACCCAAGGAACTCTCTCTGTTTCATATCTATTCTAAACAATCCCATTAGTTAACTGATCAAGAATGCTAATAAGATAGATGTATAAATGGATTAGGGGAAAAACAAGAGCTACCATCTAACTGCACAGTATGTCTAAAACTGCAAAAATATTCATTTGAATTATCATTTTAACTCCTCAAATATGGCTAGGAATTCCAATCTGCTACAAAGCTAATCTGGGAGATTTCTCCTTCTTTAAAAAAAAAAAAAGAATCAGTGCAATAGAAAGGGAAAGAAAGACACAGAGGAATCCTCCAGTTTCCAGAACAACTTAGAACTGCGGTCAAGGAAGTTTAATACCCACAACTATATAACAAATGCCACTGTGAACCAATAATGTTCTTGACGACCAGATGTTTACAAAAAAGACATTCCACCAAGAATCTTGTGTTCTCAATAAAATGGTTGGTTATGATCTGTGACCAGAAGACAAAGCAAGCTTAAAATCCATCATCCAATTTACCATCAATCTGTAACAGGCAATTAAACTAAACCATTGTAGGGGACTGAATCATTTGTTCTCAGAAATAGTAACGTGGTTGTTGTTTTTTTCTGTATGTGGGGTTAACGTTTAGCTGCCAGTTAATGGCTCATTCAGATATATAAGCCATACAGTGTCCTGCTGTTGGAGGCAAAACAATCACACACACACACAAGCTTGTGAGACATTTTTGTATGAGCTCTTTCTTGCAAATATGCAGGAAACAAGGTGTTCCCACCTCAACGTTTATTATTCATGAGGCAACAGTGAGAAACATGTAAGAGAGATGGAGCTATGTCAGAGATGGAGATAGAGATGACAGATATACATAGAGCTAGAGATGATAGAGATAGGCTTCACGGATAACCACATTTCAAGTCCAATACTCTACTCAGAAAAGAACTCCAGATCAAAGTATTTCAAAATATGGCTCTCCAACCTCAGCTTAAACATGACTAGTATCTCCCCACTGTCACATTATTAATCTTACCATGTTTTTTGATAAATTTTCAGCTGCAATTGTTTTTTCTGTACCTATTTATTTATGTGGACCAATTTTCTGCATAGTCTTTTACTCTGTGACCTGTTCTCTTTCTATATAATAATCCTTTAAATACCTGTGGAAGGTTACCATATCACTCCTCGGGCTTCTCAAAGTCAAACATTCAGCTCCTTTCGCACAATAAGGCTGAGTTTCTAGCCACGTGACTGTGTTGACTAATCCAATGTAAGGGAAAGCAGAGCTGTATATAATAGAGAAGGTAAGCGCTGGCCAGCACAAAGCAGAGCAGCACTGTTAACTTCTGGGTGTCTGACAGTCATATGCTGATTATGCAACTAACATTTTATTTATTTATTTATTCAGCTTGCCACAACCATACACAAATTCAGCTCATAACATAAAGAGCAATAACAATTAATTAAAAATCAACAAACCTATATTCCAGATAGCATCTGGCATCACCCACCAAATCAGAGGTGGTATTCAGCAGGTTCTGACCAGTTCTAGAGAACTGGTAGCGGAAATTTTGAGTAGTTCAGAGAACCGGCAAATACCATCTCTGACTGGCCCCGCCCCCTCTATTCTCTGCCTCCCGAGTCCCAGCTGATTGGGAGGAAATGGGGATTTTGCAGTAATCTTACCCTGGAGTGGGGAGGGAATGGAGATTTTACAGTATCCTTCCCCTGCCACACCCACCAAGCCATGCCCACAGAACCAGTCGTAAATTTTTTTGAATCCCACCACTGGTGCCGGATAACATCATTAAGAGAGGAGTGAGAAATGCAGCAGTATTTTGGTGGATTGGGCAGCTTTTATTTTTTTTAATTCACATGGCAGCCACTTTGATACAAAAAATAGTAATCCCATTCTATATTTGCTAAATCACTAATGTCTCATTGTGTGCAATTGCATTTAATACAAGTAGCTAGTATATAAACTAAATCTACTTATTTAACATTTTTTATTCTAAATATTTCAAAGTCTCCTTCTATATTGTAGTATGTATTGGTATATCAGCCTTTTTCAGTGTGGTATCTTTCATATGTTTCACCTTGGAAATAATTCTGAGTATGGTATTAAGCCTGGGAAATGTCAAGCTCTTAGAGCAATCATGTAAAACCTTAAGTTCTAGGGTTGCCTTAAACCCTGAACATTTTGTCTTGTGATCTTAAGAATATGTTACTAGGATGTAATTTTTAGTGATATAAAATATTACTATTAAATAATTAAATATATTTGGGGATTAATCATATCAACTATATTTAAAATTTAACTAAATATAAATGAAATTAAATGTAGGTTCACATAAAATTCATTTTATTGTATTTTATTATATTTTTGTTATATATTTATTATAGCTTTACAGCCAGAAAAAAGTTAGGTTCTCTAATGGCCTCAGCCATTACTCTTTGTTGTTGTTTTCAGCCCTTGGCCTGCTACCCTGTGAAGCAACTTAACCTAACACTGTCATTTGTCTCTGCAAGAAATGAAACATGAATTCGAAGCTGTCATGATCTAGTCTAGAAAATACTATACAGTTAACCCAGACATTGAATGCCACAGCTCAGTACCTGTAGTTTTGTTTACATTGCTTCAAGAGATAGGCAGTCTGCTCACTGAAGGATGAAGGAAGAGTGAAACAAAAGCTATTTACTGTTCAGTTTAAAATATCTAATTATATACTTTCAATATTATGAGGAAATGGTCCCAGTTGTTTACTTCTCTTGATCATTGGCTTGAAGTTTGAGAAAATTGAAGTTTGGAAAAATAGAATTTTGAGAACATGCATAGACATGCAGATAGAAACTTATTAAAACTTTATGCAAACATTTCTCAATATTTCTGGAATTACTACCTATTGCATTTAGAATGTTGATGTCACAGCCAGTGCTGTATAATAGGCCTTGTTTTCCTTTGCAACAGCTGGAATCCTGATCTGCTGGTTATGGTCAAAATGTCTATTCTTTAGAAGCTGGTTGGAAACCCAAATCCTGCTGACAAACCTATTTATGATAGTAATGACTTTTGGATCACAGCACTGAGGGAAGAATGAGCTATACAAATTGCATCTTTTTTAAAGTCGGCACCTTGAGAGGCACTTTGCAAATGGAAGGCAGTTGAACAAATTGCACATTTCATAAACCTTGGCTTTTTGATAAAACCATGTTTTTATTATACTTAAATATCTCCTGCACAGTATTCCAAAGTGGATAATGGTACTGTACACATTAATTAACATTTAAAGGCAGAAGGATGCTTTGAAAGTTTATGCACTGAAACTGAGTTACTCCCCCCCCCCCTTTTTTTACAAGGTGAAATGGGAAAACAATTAAAAGTTTCACGGAATCTGAAAATAGTTTTTTGCTTTTATGCATGTACAGCAGGTGTGTCAAACTTGCGTCATCACGTGATGTATTATGACTTTGTCCCCCTTTACTAAACGGCGTGGGAATGGTCCAGCACGTGATGCATATGGCCCAGGGGCTGCAAGTTTGACAGTCCTGATGTACAATCTTCTTTAGTGACTTCTCCATAAGACCCAGGCTCCTTTAGTCAGTATGGTTTTGACAACTATTAAAATACTAGTCCACGAGGAAGAAACTTGGAAACCTACTGTTTTGATTCTGCCATGGTCTGGGTTGAAGAGACTTAGCTGTTGGTGAGCTCAACAAAACAGGTCTTAACTCTCCTTTTCTCCCATGCCATTTATTGGCTCCCAGAGGTTGTATTCAGCCAGTTCTGACAGGTTTTGGAGAACTGGTAGCGGAAATTTTGAGTAATTTGGGGAACTGGCAAATACTACCTCTGGCTGGCCCCGCCCCCAATCTATTCGCTGCCTCCCAAGTCCCAGCTGATCGGCTGGGTCTTCTTTTGTTGCCCTGCCCAGGAGAATGGAGCTGGAAAGCAGGTTGGTGGGGTGGGGAGGGAATGGTAATTTTGCAATATCCTTCCTCTGGAGTGGGGTGGAAATGGGGATTTTACAGTTCCTTTCCCCAGGAGTGGGGAGGGAATGGGGATTTTGCAGTATCCTTCCCCTGCCACGCCCACCAACCCACGCCATGCCCACTAAGCCACGCCCATAGAACCGGTAATAAAAAACTTTGAATCCCACCACTGTTGCCTGCCATGTTTGAAGATGGAATCAGAGATAGGGAGAGTGATTGTTATTTGACAGCATGAACAGGTAGGTAGGTAGAGATGATCCCATTATATATTTGCTTACTTGAAATTCAAAAGGCTGTTAACAAAGCTTCTCCTCAAAATAAGCTTAGTAACTGTGCTCTACTTGTGAATAGGTGTCTAGCTAAATGAAAGGAAGAAAGGATCGGAAATAAACAAATAAATGCTAAAGTATTATATAAGTAAAAGGATTCATATGGTGATAATTTTTTTTGTTCTGTTTTTTATTTTGTATAGCTGAAATGGAGACAATTGTTATAGCAATTATGTAAAGTATACAAAGCAAGTAAAGCACCATTAAAAATAATTCTTTTTTTCACTGCGGAGATAGGTCTGTTGTTTTCTTAACAATAACTTGCTTCTTTAAAAGAAAATCAAGTAACTAGTACTTATATTTTCTTTCCAATAAATGTCTTCTCGGTACATCTTTATTTTTAAATCAGGTTCTGAAAATTCTATTCTGAATATCTAGCTTTATGTATTCTGCAATAACGCATTTGCAGTATTCATTAAGATCTGCATGTATAAAGGATGATGAGTCCCAAACTTGGTGTTGGATTTAGCCTCCAAATTTCTTAGATCAGCCTGGAAATCTGATTTCTATTTGATGAAGTTACACTGTAACTCTGATGATTTTCCTATGTCTTTACTCCTTATACTGTTTTAATGTCCTAATATAGTCATACAATTGCAACTTCATCAGAGGGCATCAGAAGAAATTGCACCTTTAAACACATGCAAACTAACCTGATGGAACAAGGCATATGGATTCTTACATGAAAAACTCTGATAGCATTTTAGAATGAATATTTTCATAGCTGACATGGAATGAAATTTAGGCAGGCATTCTTAAAGTGCCATATCTTTGGTTTTTAATGAATTATATTGTATTAGAATTTTAATCTCACTGTCATTAAATTATTAGATTACTAATGCAATCTGAATGTTTTAAAACTTTTATTTAGATGTTTTATTGCCATGATCTAGTTTTCTTGTTTTTTTTATTGTCGTTATTTTTTTTAGATATTATTTCCAGAACAATTTTTTTCTAGTTGATTCTTACCACTTTTTTTGATGGGAATAATTTCTATCAACAGTGTATCAAATTCTTCTGACTAACATCCAAAAATGAATTTGAAATAACATTTATTCTAAATTATTTCTTAACATGAAGTATATAGATTAGTTTATTCTAAAAGCTTCCTAATTATAATCCAGTGCTGGCAGGTATAAATTGTCTTTAGATGCAATTTAGAAAAATAATTTTAGATGCAACCAAAGATCAACCATTTTGGAAGAATATAACAAACAGATTTTAACTCAATTTCAACTAATGACTGGAAAATGAGTGGAGAGTACCTGGCTTTGATCATCAAAATGCTACAGTCCATATTTAGTCTCAACCTCTTCTGGTTCATAGAAAGCTCAGGACTTTCTTCACTGAATTAAATGCTATCCACTTTTCTTTGTGATATAGATATTTTACCACATTTATTCAGATTTTCCAAGTATAAAATCAGCATGGCATTGAAAGTTGAATGCTGCTATCGGGGCAGGCTGGTCTTCTTTCATTAACAAAGCTGCAGTTTTAGGAAACTATTTAATTATATATTCAGTACTTTAGCTTTTGAAATCTAAAGCTATATTGTAAAGAAATTATCATTTAAAAAAAAACTATTTTCTTCCAACAGCCAACCGACTTATCACAATTCACACTGTTTCTGAAATTCCCCTGGGGTTCAAACAGATTATTCAAATGGCATGATGAGAAAAGGAGGTCTGATTTGAGAAACAGAATGGAGAATGTCTTTGATGCACAGAATGAAATATGCATGTTGCTTGGATTCCAGTTCTATAGAACAGTTTAAATAGCAATTTAACAGTTTTCAGGCGACAATGTCAGCAAGGTTTTTTTTTACTTAGTACTAGATAATAGCATTTTACTTACATACATTAAAGATATGCAGTTTAGATAGACATAATCAGAAGTCTTAACAATGTGCTGAAATACATACACAGAGAAAAATATGAGTAGCCGTCAGAAACACAGATGCGTAACCATATTATACTGCTAATCAGAACAAACAAAAAAACAAAAAACACAATTTTACTTGCTGCATGCTTTTGAGAAGAGTAGGTATTAAATGTAACTTATCAATGAATAATATAACTGAGGTTGGCCATGTATTATTTAAACATGGTTTGAAGCATCAATACTTTTGCTAATGTCAAATCAATAGCAATAACAATTAGACTTATATACTGCCCCATGGTGCTTTATAGCGTGGTTTACATAGTCAGCATATTGCCCCCAACAATATTATTTTACAGACCTCAGAAGGATGGAGGGATGAGTCAACCCTGAGCTGGTGAGAATTGAACTGCCAAACTGCTGGCATCTGGCAGTCAGCAGAAGTAGCCTGCAGTACTGCATTCTAACCACTGCGCCACCAGGGCAGAAGAGTAATTAGGATATACCAGTAAATAACAATAGTAGATCAGGCATGTTGAAACCAATCAAAGCTGACTATCAAACGAGAAAGAGGCATTGCAGATCATCTTCTTGGAAGGATATAAGATAGCTAATGATGGAAAGCAACAGTTCTGAAGATAGAATTCTTTACTGGCCAACTGATCTCTGGTGCATAAACTCTCAGTGTACATACAAGCAACAAGTGATTAATCATGATCATAATTATAAAATACAATCATCATAAATCATAAGATTATCAGTGATAGTCATAGGGAAAAAGTGTCCTTGTGTCTAGTTGTTTTGGTGTGCAATACCCTATAGCACGGGTGTCAAACTTGCAGTGTCACATTGCCATCATGTGACGTATCATGACGTTTTTTTCCCTTCACAGAGGTGGGGATGGGAGTGACCTGTGTGTGACACATCCAGCCCGCAGGCTGCCAGTTTGACATCCCTGCCCTATAGCATCGTCTTAAGGGAAGAAGTTGAAACAGTTTGTGTCCAGGAAGTGAGGGGTCTGTAGATATTTTCACAGCCCTCTTTCTGACTCATGCAGTATACAGGTCCTCAATGGAAGGCAATTATTTGGTTGCAATTATTTTTTCTGCAATCCTAACTACTCTGTGTCTATTTTGTTTGGTTGCTGTGTCAAACCAGTTATAGAGGTGTAAATGACAGACTCAATAATTCCTTTGTAGAACTATCTGCAGTTTCTTGGACAGTCTGAGTTTTCTGAGTTGGTGAAAGAAGAGCATTCTTTGTTGTGCTTTTTGATGACGTTTTTGATGCTAGGTGTCCATTTTAAGTCCTGAGATATTATAGAATCTAGAAACTTGAAAGTCTCTACTGTCGATACTATTTATTAAGAGGTGGGAATTGGTGGAGGGCGATATAAATAATTCCTGTGCTCAAAATGGTGGAGGATGGGCAGAATGGCAATGGGCAGACAGAAAGTGTGGATTTACCCTAATGACTATTTGGATGCATCCATTTCATTTTCTTAGCAACAATATAATATATAAATTACTTGATTTGCTTTCTGATTTTCTTTGCTTTTTTTATTTCATAGTCTGATTTACAGTCCTGGTTATATCCTTCTATGTATTTACTGGGTAAACCCTGCTTAGTTGTTTTTGAAATCAGCCAACTCAGCTTTGTGTTACATCATTAGAATAATGTACTAAGCTTTGTGTTCATTGTTCTTCTTCATATTCCATTGAGTGAAAAGGTGATATTGGGAAAAGACATTACATTTATACAAAAAAATGAAATTTTGGGAAGCTGGTCTTTTCCCAGATTATTTTTCCTGCTAACCTTATGATTTAATCACAGTAGTTCCTTTATCTGCTTAAATCATCAAGCTTTGTTACTAATGATTGCCATTATAGTGCCAAAAGCACTATAAGCATTACAACTAATATTTTCTACAATATAAAATCAATTTTTCCACATTATTAACAAAGACCTACGGTACCTTCTGTTTTTATAACCCCACTTTCTGTTCCAGAATGCCAGAATATTTTTATCCATTTTAATTCTTCCATCTCCCCTTCAGTTTCTTTAGGGAACAAAATCACTATGCAGTCAGATGCTCTGCTGGAATCATATCTTGCTATTCCAACCTTCAGTTTCTTGGATGAATGCAACTGCTACAGGATGACAATGCAGGCATAGATGTCTAAGCAAAATATATTGTTACTTCACTGGGGTTGGTACAACATTAATCCTATTGTAAGGAGTTCTTTTCCAACAGAAAAAAAAATCCTTCTCATGAATTCTTTTAAAGTTTTCTTACCAGCAGTTAGAGAAGTAGTCTAACATTTCTATAGATCTGATGCTGCAGAGAGTTTTGTATGTGTATGTGTATATGTATTATTTATTTATCATATGGCCTCTATAGAGATTATATAATCACTGGACAAATTTAGTCTAAATAAAGCCTCAGCAAATATATATACATACACACATACTGTACATACAAATACACACACACACACACACATATATATATACAGAATACCTACATATGCATGTATACATACATATGAATACATACATATATACATTATTGTATAATACAATATATAAAATTATGTGGGCAATACAATATGGGAGATAAAATATTAAAACCATAATACGGAGCCACAGAAATGCAATGAGATAGATATTATAGTTTGATATCTAACAAAGCTAACTGCTTCTGGTGTGGCTGCAATGAGATCATCCCAGGTACCTTGAAATTTCCTGAGCAGACATTCTTGAACCCAGTGCATTAGAGTCACACTTTGGGCTCTCGGTCATTCCCTATTTAAAGAGCTGTGCCTTAATTCTGGCATGGCCTGTTTTGATTCTATACATATTTTTTGAGGCAACTGTATTCTTGAAAGTGATTTAGTTGTGTCTACATGATCTGTTTGGTTGTGGTTATTAAAAATCATCCATCTTAATTGCTATTCTTCATCTAGATCATAAGACTGTATGTATGTGTATAAAAATATGTGCATGTATAAATCTATATGTTGCCCAGTAGTGGGTTCTTACCAGTTCTGTCTGGTACATAGAACTGGTAGTAATGGTGGTGGGACGCTCCGCCCACCCATCTGGACGTCATCACCAATGGTCTGCGCATGTGCAGAAGTGCTGCACATGAGCAAAGCAAGCACACGCTCTCGTGCACTCCCGTTGCGAACTGGTAACGAAGGTAAGTAGAACCCACCCCTGATGTAGTCCTCAATTTATGACCTGCAGTTGGGACCAGATTTCCAATTGTAAATTGTTCATGGTCATAGGTCACCCATCAAGATGAGGCCCAATTTAAACTTTTTGAAGTGGTCATTACATGAATCACCACAATTGTTAAGTGAATCCATGATTGTTAAGCCAATACCATGGTCATAAATACGGTACAAAACCCAATCTTCTGAATGTTTTTTTGGTATACACTCAAAACATCTCAAAACATGGTCATATGATCACGGGATGCGGCAACCACTCATATATTTGAAATGTATGCATTTCCACACAATGTACAGATTTAGAGAATTGTGGTTTCTCCTTTTACCAAACTAATTTGGCTTAGCTAGAGTTCAAAAGATGTCATTGTATTTTACTAATAAAGGTCAATTAAACAAAACAATAGCTCTTGAAATGCCAACACTGTAACTTGTATTAGGTTATATTAGTTTAATTTTTATCTTTTATTGTATGGAAAAGGTGAGAGGTCATGTCCTGGAATAAGACATTGTCATTTATATTTGAACAACCGGTATGATTTAAGTATCTGACAGAATTGGACTAATGTATTTTACATCATGAGCTGGTAACCAGTCTAGATGCTAGATATAACTACAAGTGACAAAAATAAAATTTAAAAATCCTGAAAGATTTTGGCCATATCTTTCATGATCCCAAGAGATTTGGCCAACAGCAAAGATTAATAAAATAGTCTAATTTATTTTGACATTTTGCAGACCTCACTCTCTGGGATATTGCAGATCTCATGGTGTATGTGATTCTTGTTTTGCCAGTTATCTTCATCCAACCTATGTCCTAGGATTAGTGGTTTGAACAGTGGAAAAATAATCTGGATTAGAAACTAGTATTGCTATAGCAATATTTTTCAGAAACTCAAAGGATAATGAAAATCTTATAAATTGTCTACAATACAGTATAACATTTAGTAACCTATTCTTTCTCACACCCAGCTGGGACTGCTATGGATAGTTTGTGAGAAAAGGCATAATTGTTACACTTGAAATTTCTTTTATGGCTTTTTGCCCTACATTTCTCACAGTATTGATTTAATGCGGATAATGTAAAGAAAAGCTCTGCTTTATCTGAAATTATATTAGATACCATGAATAAAAATAACGTCATAATCAAGGCTCAATCAATTTCCACAGTGGGAAGTGACAGCCTTCTTAAACCTGCTCTCAAGAAAAGTGGGCTTGATAAACTAATGTAACACAGCAAGCCCCTTTCATACCACAGCATGATCTTATTCATATTTATTTAGTATCATACCTTAGAAGAGAAATAGGGTTCCTATTAGTCAGAGGAATTAAGGGTTCAAAAACACACACACAGACATGCAAATCCCCAAAGAATTAATCCAGTCTTGCTATTACATAATTTTTGCAAATAGCATCCTTTAATATTCATAGTTTAAAGATGATAATGAAATATTTGGAAACCATTGAACTTTAAAAGGAGAGAAACCAGCTGGTCAAGAGTCTATTTGAAGATGCAAAAGTGGTGGTGCTATGAGTCACATTGGTAGATCCTAAAAATAATTTAAAGATTCAGAATGCAGAACAGGAGAAAGGATGGAATACTCATGGATAATGAAAGGCAAGAGCTGCCACATTCATTTAAAACAAGTTCAGCATCATGTAGATGCCTCATGTAGATGCCTTCTGCTCAGCAAATGTCATTTCAGGCTTCTTTTTCCCCTGAATGCAGAATGCAGCCCTCAGTGTACAAACTTTGAATGACATAAAAATCACACAACTTATTTAGGTTGAGCACCACAATTAGCCTTTCAGTGAATATATTACAGTTTTACATTCTAATAAACACATGACCGCTATAAAAATGCATCGGATCTAAATGTCTACTTAATCTGATTTATTCTTCTGCATAAATTAATTTCCCCCTTTGGTTACAATTTTCTTAATATGCTGTAAATAATTTAGTATGCTTAAGGTTTGCAGGATAGTGCAAGATATCTATCTATCTATCCATCCATCCATCCATCCATCCATCCATCCATCCATCCATCCATCCATCCATCAATCCATCCATCCATCCATCCA